>JANJXV010001487.1:0-115338 GCA_024803745.1 Megascapheus bottae
TGTGAAGTCAGAATGGAGGTGTGTGAAGTCACAGAATGGAGGTGTGTGAACCCAGAATGGAGGTGTGTGAAGTCACAGAATGGAGGTTTGTGAAGTCATAGAATGGAGGTGTATGAAGTCATAGAATGCATGTTGCTGAAGTAAGAATGAAAGTGTGTGAAGTCATAGAATGGAGGTGTCTGAAGTCATAGAATGGATGTTGCTGAAGTAAGAATGAAGGTGTGTGAACTCATAGAATGGAGGAGTATGAACTCATAGAATGGAGGTGTGTGAATTCATGGAACGGAGGTGTGTGAAGTCAAAGAATGGAGGTGTATGATGTCAAACAATGGAAGTGTGTGAAGTCATAGAATGGAGGTGTGTGAAGTCTTAGAATGGAGGTGTGTGAAGTCATAGAATGGAAGTGTGTGAAGTCACTGAAGGGAGGTGTGTGAAGTCACAGAATGGAGGTGTGTAAAGTCACAGAGTGGAGGTGTGTGAAGGCACAGAATGGAGGGGTGTGAAGTCAAAGAATGGAGGAATGTGAAGTCACAGAATGGAGATGTGTGAAGTCAGAATAGAGGTGTGCGAAGTCTTAGAATGGAGGTGTGTGAAGTCAGAATGGAGCTGTGTGAACTCATAGAATGGAGGTGTGTGAAGTCACAATGGAGATGTGTGAAGTCATAGAATGGTGGTTTTTGAAGTCACAGAATGGAGGTGTGTGAAGTCATAGAATGGAGGTGTGTGAAGTTAGATTAGAGGTATGTGAAGTCACAAAATGGAGGTGTGTCAACTCAGAAATGAGGTATGTGAAGTCATAGAATGGAGGTGTGTGAAGTCACAGAATTGAGGTGTGTGAAGTCAGAATGGAGGTGTGTGAATTCAGAATGGAGGTGTGCGAAGTCACAATGCAGGTGTGTGAACTGATAGAACGTAGCTGTGTGAAGTTATAATGTAGGTGTGTGAAGTCTTAGAATGGAGGTGTGTGAAGTCATAGAATGGAGGTATGTGAAGTCACAAAATGGAGGTGTGTGAAGTCATATAAAGGAGGTGTGTGAAGTCACAGATTGGAGGTGTGTGAACTCAGAATGGAGATGTGTTAAGTCACAGAATGGAGGTGTGTGAAGTCAGAGAATGGAGGTGTGTGAAGTCAGAGAATCAAGGTGTGTGAAGTCACAGAATGGAGGTGTGTGAAGTAATAGAATGGAAGTGTGTGAAGTCCTAGAATGTAGGTGTGTGATGTCAGAATGGAGGTGTGTGAAGTCACAGAATGGAGGTGTGTGACGTCATAAATGTTGGTGTGTGAAGTCATAGAATGGAGGTGTGAAGTCATAGAATGGAGGTGTGAAGTCACAGAATGGAGGTGTGTGAAGTCACAGAAGGTAGGTGTGTGAAGTCAGAGAATAGAGTTGTGTGAAGTCACAATGGAGGTGTGTGAATTCATAGAATGGAGGTGTTTTTAGTCAAACAATGGAAGTGTGTGAAGTCATAGAATGAATGTGTGTGAAGACAAAATGGAGGTGTGTGAAGTCAGAGAATGGCGGTGTGTGAATTCAAAGAATGGACGTGTGTGAAGTCAAAATTGTGGTGTGTGAAATCACAAATGCAGGTGAGTGAAGTCACAGAATGGAGGTGTGTGAAGTCACAATGGAGGTGTGTGAAGTCAAAGAATGGATGTGTGTGAAGTCATAGACTGGAGGTGTATGAAGTCATGGAATGGAGGTTTGTGAAGTCAAACATTGAAGCGTGTGAAATTACAGAATGGAGGTGTGTGAAGTCATAGAATGGAGGTGTGTGAAATCAGAGAATGGAGGTGTGTGAAGTCAGAATGGCGGAGTGTGAAGTCATAGAATGGAGGTGTGTGAAGTTAGAATGGAGGTGTGTGAACTCATAGAATGGAGGTGTGTGAAGTCACAATGGAGGTGTGTGAAGACATAGAATGGAGGTGTGTGAAGTCATAGAATGGAGGTGTGTGAAGTCATAGAATGGATGTTTGTGAAGTAAGAATGAAGGTGTGTGAAGTCATAGAATGGAAGTGTGTGAAGTCACAGAATGGAGGTGTGTGAAGTCATAGAATGGAGCTGTGTGAATTCAGAATGGAGGTGTATGAAGTCATCGAATGGAGGTGTGTGCAGTCATAGAATGTATGTTTCTGAAGTAGGAATGAAAGTGTGTGAAGTCATAGAATGGAGGTGTGTGAAGTGAAAATGGAGGTGTGTGAACTCAAAGAATGGAGGTGTGTGAACTCATAGAATGGAGGTGTGTGAAGTCATGGAATGGAGGTGTGTGCAGTATAAGAATGGAAGTGTGTGAAGTCAAACAATGGAGGTGTGTGAAGTCACAGAATGGAGGTGTGTGAAGTCACAGAATGAAGGTGTGTGAAGTCACAGAATGGAGGTGTGTAAAGTCACAGAATGGAGGTGTGTGAAGTCAAAAGGGTGGTGTGTGAATTCACAAATGGAGGTGTGTGAAGTCAAAAGGCAGCTGAGTGAAGTCATAGAATGGAGGTGGGTGAAGGCAGAATGGAAGTGTGTGAACTCGTAGAATGGAGGTATGTGAAGTCAAAATTGAGGTGTGTGAAGTCATAGAATGGTGGTTTTTGATGTCAAAGAATGGAGGTGTGTGAAGTCATAGAATGGAGGTGTGTGAACTCAGATTGGAGGTGTGTAATCACAGAAAGCAGGTGTGTCAACTCAGACACGAGGTGTGTGAAGTCATAGAATGGAGGTGTGTGAAGTCATAGAATCGAAGTGTGTGAAATCATAGAATGGAGGTGTGTGAAGTCAGAATGGAGATGTGTGAAGTCATATAATGGAGGTGTGTGAAGTCACAATGGAGGTGTGTGAACTCATAGAATTGAGGTGGGTGAAGTCACAATGAAGGTGTGTGAAGTCATAGAATGGAGGTGTGTGAAGTCATAGAATGGAGGTGGTGAAGTGACAGAATGAAGGTGTGTGAAGTCATAGAATGGAGGTGTGTGAAGTCACAGAATGGTGGTGTGTGAAGTCATAGAATGGAGGGGTGTGGAGTCATAGAATGGAGGTGTGTGAAGTCACAGAATGGAGGTGTGTGAACTGAGAATGGAGGTGTGTGAAGTCACAGAATGGAGGTGTGTGAAGTCATACAATGGAGGTGTGTGAAGTCACAGAATGGAGGGGTGTGAATTCATAGAAGGGAGGTGTGTGAAGTCATAGAATGGAGGTGTGTAATGTCACATAATGGAGGTGTGTGAAGTCAGAGTATGGAGGTGTGTGAAGACACAGAATGGAAGTGGGTGAACTCACAATGGAGGTGTGTGAAGTCACAGAATGGAGGTGTGTGATTTCATAGAACGGAGGTGTGTGAAGTCATAGAATGGAGGTGTGTGAAGTCACAGAATGGAAGTGTGTGAAGTCAAAATGGAGGTGTTTGAAGTCAGAGAATGGAGGTGAGTGAAGTCAATGAATGGACTTGTGTGAAGTCAAAATTGTGGTGTGTGAAGTCAAAGAATGGATGTGTGTGAAGTCATAGATTGGAATTTTGTGAAGTCATAGATTGGATGTGTGTGAAGTCACAGAGGGAGGTGTGTGAAGTCACAGAATGGAGTTCTGTGAAGTCACAGTGGAGGTGTGTGAAGTCATAGAATGGAGGTGTGTGAAGTCAAAGAGTGGGGGTGTGTGAAGTCAGAATGGAGGTGTGTGATGTCACAGCATGGAGGTGTGTGAAGTCAGAATGGAGATGTGTGAAGTCATAGAATGGAGGTGTGTGAAATCACAATGCAGGTGTGTGAACTCATAGAATGGAGGTGAGTGAAGTCACAATGCAGGTGTGCGAAGTCATAGAATGGAGTTGTGTGAACTCAGAAAGGAGGTGTGTGAAGTCACAGAATAGAGGTGTGTGAAGTCATACAATGGAGGTGTGTGAAGTGCCAGAATGGAGGTGTGTGAATTCATAGAATGGAGGTGTGTGAAGTCATAGAATGGAGGTTTGTGAAGTCACAGAATGGAGGTGTGTGAAGTAACAGAATGGAGGTGTGTGACGTCACAGAATGGAAGGGGGTGAACTCAAAATGGAGGTGTGTGAAGTTACAGAAGGGAGGTGAGTGAAGTCAGAAGGGAGGTGTGTGAAGTCACAGAATGGAGATGTGTGAACTCAGAATGGAGGTGTGGGAAGTCACAGAATGGAGATTTGTGAAGTCATAGAATGGAGGTGTGTGAGGTCATAGAATGGATGTTTCTGAAGTAAGAATGAAGGTGTGTGAAGTCATAGAATGGAGGTGTGTGAAGTCATAGAATGGAGGTGTGTGAAGTCACAGAATGGAGGTGTGTGAAGTCAGAATGGAGGTGTGAAGTCATAGAATAGAGGTGGGTGAAGTCATAGAAAGGAGATGTGGGAAGTCATAGAATAGAGGAGTGTGAAGTCATAGAATGGAGGTGAGTGAAGTCACAGATCCGAGGTCTGTGAAGTCATAGAATGGAGATGTGTGATGTCAGAATTGAGGAGTGTGAAGTCCTAGAATGGATGTGTGTGAACTCATAGAATGGAGGTGTGTGACGTCACAATGGAAGTGTGTGAAGTCACAGAATGGAGGTGTGTGAAGTCATATATTGGAGGTGTATGAAGTCAGAATGGAGGTGTGTGAAGTCACAGAATGGAGGTGTGTGAACTCAGAATGGAGGTGTTTGAAGTCATAGATGGAGGTGTGTGAAGTCACAGTATGGAGGTGTGTGAAATCATAGATTGGAATTTTGTGAATTCACAGAATGGAGCTGTGTGAAGTCAGAATGGAGGAGTGTGAAGTCATAAAATGGAAGTGTGTGAAGTCAGAATGGACGTGTGTCTACTCATAGAATGGACGTGTGTGAAGTCACAATGGAGGTGTGTGAAGACGTTGAATGGAGGTGTGTGAAGTCACAGAATGTAGGTGTGTGAAGTCATAGAATGGAGGTGTGTGAAGTCATAGAATGGAGGTGTGTGAAGTCATAGAACGGATGTTTCTGAAGTAAGAATGAAGGTGTGTGAAGTCATAGAATGGAGGTGTGTGAAGTCAAAATGGAGGTGTTTGAACTCATAGAATGGAGGTGTGTGAAGTCACCGAATGGAGGTGTGTGAAGTCAGAATGGAGGTGTGAAGTCATAGAATGGGGGTGGGTGAAGTCATGGAAAGGAGGTGTGGGAAGTCATAGAATGGAGAAGTGTGAAGTCATAGAGTGGAGGTGAGTGAAGTCACATATTCAAAGTCTATGAAGTCATAGAATGGAGGTTTGTGAAGTCAGAATGGAGGTGTATGAACTCATGAATGGAGGTGTGTGAAGTCACAATGGAGGTGTGTGAAGTCATAGAATGGGGGTGTGTGAAATCAGAGAATGGAGGTGTGTGAAGTCAGAATGCAGGTGTGTGAAGTCATAGAATGGAGGTGTGTGAAGTCACAGAATGGAGCTGTGTGAAGTCACAGAATGGAGCTGTGTGAGGTCACAATGGAGGTGTGTGAAGTCAGAAAGGAGGTGTGTGAAGTCAGATAATGGAGGTGTGTGAAGTCACCATGCAGGTGTGTGAACTCATAGAATGGAAGTGTGTGAAGTCATAGAATGGAGGTTTGTGAAGTAAGAATGGAGGTGTGTGAAGTCACTGAATGGAGTTGTGTGAGCTCAGAATGGAGGTGTGTGAAGTCAGAGAATGGAGGTGTTTGAAGTCATAGAATGGAGGTGTGTGAATTCACAGAATGGAGGTATCTGAAGTCAGAATCGAGGTGTGAAGTCAGAGAATAGAGGTGGGTGAAGTCATAGAAAGGAGGTGTGGGAAGTCATAGAATGGAGCAGTGTGAAGTCATAGAATGGAGGTGAGTGAAGTCACAGATTCGAGGTCTGTGAAGTCATAGAATGGAGGTGTGTGAAGTCAGAATGGAGGTATGTGAAGTCATAGAATGGAGGTGTGTGAACTCATAGAATGGAGGTGTGTGTCGTCACAATGGAAGTGTGTGAAGTCACAGAATGGAGGTGTGTGAAGTCATATATTGTTGTGTGAAGTCAGAATGGAGGTGTGTGAAGTCACAGAATTGAGGTGTGTGAACTCAGAATGGAGGTGTGTGAAGTCATAGATGGAGGTGTGTGAAGTCATAGTATGGAGGTGTGTGAAATCATAGAATGGAGTTTTGTGAATTCGCAGAATGGAGGAGTGTGAAGTCAGAATGGCGGAGTGTGAAGTCATAGAATGGAGGTGTGTGAAGTTAGAATGGAGGTGTGTGAACTCATTGAATGGAGGTGTGTGAAGTCACAATGGAGGTGTGTGAAGACATAGAATGGAGGTGCGTGAAGTCACAGAATGGAGGTGAGTGAAGTCAGAATGGAGGTGTGAAGTCATAGAATGTGGTTGTTTGAAGTCATGGAAAGGAGGTGTGGGAAGTCATAGAATGGAGAAGTGTGAAGTCATAGAGTGGAGGTGAGTGAAGTCACATATTCAAAGTCTGTGAAGTCATAGAATGGAGGTTTGTGAAGTCAGAATGGAGGTGTATGAACTCATGAATGGAGGTGTGTGAAGTCACAATGGAGGTGTGTGAAGTCATAGAATGGGGGTGTGTGAAATCAGAGAATGGAGGTTTGTGAAGTCATAGAATGGATTGTGTGTGAAATCACAGAATGGAGGTGTGTGAAGTCACAGAATGGAGGTGTGTAAAGTCACAGAGTGGAGGTGTGTGAAGTCACAGAATGGAGGTTTGTGAAGTCATAGAATGGAGGTGTGTGAAGTCACAGAATGCAGGTGTGTGAAGTCAGAATAGAGGTGTGCGAAGTCATAGAATGGAGGTGTGTGAAGTCAGAATGCAGCTGTGTGAAGTCATAGAATGGATGTGTGTGAAGTCAAAATAGAGGTGTGTGAACTCATAGAATGGAGGTGTATGAAATCATAATGGAGGTGTGTGAAGTCACAGAATGGATGTGTGTGAACTCAGAAAGGAGGTGTGTGAAGTCATAGAATGGAGGTCTGTGAAGTCATAGAATGGAGGTGTGTGAAGTCAGATAATGGAGGTGTGTGAAGTCACCATGCAGGTGTGTGAACTCATAGAATGGAAGTGTGTGAAGTCATAGAATGGAGGTTTGTGAAGTAAGAATGGAGGTGTGTGAAGTCACCGAATGGAGTTGTGTGAGCTCAGAATGGAGGTGTGTAAAGTCAGAGAATGGAGGTGTTTGAAGTCATAGAATGGAGGTGTGTGAATTCACAGAATGGAGGTATCTGAAGTCAGAATCGAGGTGTGAAATCATAGAATAGAGGTGGGTGAAGTCATAGAAAGGAGGTGTGGGAAGTCATAGAATGGAGCAGTGTGAAGTCATAGAATGGAGGTGAGTGAAGTCACAGATTCGAGGTCTGTGAAGTCATAGAATGGAGGTGTGTGAAGTCAGAATGGAGGTATGTGAAGTCATAGAATGGAGGTGTGTGAACTCATAGAATGGAGGTGTGTGTCGTCACAATGGAAGTGTGTGAAGTCACAGAATGGAGGTGTGTGAAGTCATATATTGGTGTGTGAAGTCAGAATGGAGGTGTGTGAAGTCACAGAATTGAGGTGTGTGAACTCAGAATGGAGGTGTGTGAAGTCATAGATGGAGGTGTGTGAAGTCATAGTATGGAGGTGTGTGAAATCATAGAATGGAGTTTTGTGAATTCGCATAATGGAGGAGTGTGAAGTCAGAATGGCGGAGTGTGAACTCATTGAATGGAGGTGTGTGAAGTCTCAATGGAGGTGTGTGAAGACATAGAATGGAGGTGCTTGAAGTCACAGAAAGGAAGTGTGTGAAGTCATAGAATGGAGGTGTGTGAAGTCATAGAATGGATGTTTGTGAAGTAAGAATGAAGGTGTGTGAAGTCATAGAATGGAAGTTTGTGAAGTCACAGAATGGAGGTGTGTGAAGTCACAGAATGAAGGTGTGTGAAGTCACAGAATGGAGGTGTGTAAAGTCACAGAATGGAGGTGTGTGAAGTCAAAATGGTGGTGTGTGAATTCACAAATGGAGGTGTGTGAAGTCAAAAGGCAGCTGAGTGAAGCCATAGAATGGAGGTGGGTGAAGGCAGAATGGAAGTGTGTGAACTCGTAGATTGGAGGTATGTGAAGTCAAAATGGTGGTGTGTGAAGTCATAGAATGGTGGTTTTTGATGTCAAAGAATGGAGGTGTGTGAAGTCATAGAATGGAGGTGTGTGAACTCAGATTGGAGGTGTGTAATCACAGAAAGCAGGTGTGTCAACTCAGACACGAGGTGTGTGAAGTCATAGAATGGAGGTGTGTGAAGTCATAGAATCGAAGTGTGTGAAATCATAGAATGGAGGTGTGTGAAGTCAGAATGGAGATGTGTGAAGTCATATAATGGAGGTGTGTGAAGTCACAATGGAGGTGTGTGAACTCATAGAATTGAGGTGGGTGAAGTCACAATGAAGGTGTGTGAAGTCATAGAATGGAGGTGTGTGAAGTCATAGAATGGAGGTGGTGAAGTGACAGAATGGAGGTGTGTGAAGTCATAGAATGGAGGTGTGTGAAGTCATAGAATGGTGGTGTGTGAAGTCATAGAATGGAGGGGTGTGAAGTCATAGAATGGAGGTGTGTGAAGTCACAGAATGGAGGTGTGTGAACTGAGAATGGAGGTGTGTGAAGTCACAGAATGGAGGTGTGTGAAGTCATACAATGGAGGTGTGTGAAGTCACAGAATGGAGGGGTGTGAATTCATAGAAGGGAGGTGTGTGAAGTCATAGAATGGAGGTGTGTAAAGTCACATAATGGAGGTGTGTGAAGTCAGAGTATGGAGGTGTGTGAAGACACAGAATGGAAGTGGGTGAACTCACAATGGAGGTGTGTGAAGTCACAGAATGGAGGTGTGTGATTTCATAGAACGGAGGTGTGTGAAGTCATAGAATGGAGGTGTGTGAAGTCACAGAATGGAAGTGTGTGAAGTCAAAATGGAGGTGTGTGAAGTCAGAGAATGGAGGTGAGTGAAGTCAATGAATGGACTTGTGTGAAGTCAAAATTGTGGTGTGTGAAGTCAAAGAATGGATGTGTGTGAAGTCATAGATTGGAAGTGTGTGAAGTCATAGATTGGATGTGTGTGAAGTCACAGAGGGAGGTGTGTGAAGTCACAGAATGGAGTTCTGTGAAGTCACAGTGGAGGTGTGTGAAGTCATAGAATTGAGGTGTGTGAAGTCAAAGAATGGGGGTGTGTGAAGTCAGAATGGAGGTGTGTGATGTCACAGCATGGAGGTGTGTGAAGTCAGAATGGAGATGTGTGAAGTCATAGAATGGAGGTGTGTGAAGTCACAATGCACGTGTGTGAACTCATAGAATGGAGGTGAGTGAAGTCACAATGCAGGTGTGCGAAGTCATAGAATGGAGTTGTGTGAACTCAGAAAGGAGGTGTGTGAAGTCACAGAATAGAGGAGTGTGAAGTCATACAATGGAGGTGTGTGAAGTGCCAGAATGGAGGTGTGTGAATTCACAGAATGGAGGTGTGTGAAGTCATAGAATGGAGGTTTGTGAAGTCACAGAATGGAGGTGTGTGAAGTAACAGAATGGAGGTGTGTGACGTCACAGAATGGAAGGGGGTGAACTCAAAATGGAGGTGTGTGAAGTTACAGAAGGGAGGTGTGTGAAGTCAGAAGGGAGGTGTGTGAAGTCACAGAATGGAGATGTGTGAACTCATAATGGAAGTGTGGGAAGTCACAGAATGGAGATTTGTGAAGTCATAGAATGGAGGTGTGTGAGGTCATAGAATGGATGTTTCTGAAGTAAGAATGAAGGTGTGTGAAGTCATAGAATGGAGGTGTGTGAAGTCATAGAATGGAGGTGTGTGAAGTCACAGAATGGAGGTGTGTGAAGTCAGAATGGAGGTGTGAAGTCATAGAATAGAGGTGGGTGAAGTCATAGAAAGGAGATGTGGGAAGTCATAGAATAGAGGAGTGTGAAGTCATAGAATGGAGGTGAGTGAAGTCACAGATCCGAGGTCTGTGAAGTCATAGAATGGAGATGTGTGATGTCAGAATTGAGGAGTGTGAAGTCCTAGAATGGATGTGTGTGAACTCATAGAATGGAGGTGTGTGACGTCACAATGGAAGTGTGTGAAGTCACAGAATGGAGGTGTGTGCAGTCATATATTGGAGGTGTATGAAGTCAGAATGGAGGTGTGTGAAGTCACAGAATGGAGGTGTGTGAACTCAGAATGGAGGTGTTTGAAGTCATAGATGGAGGTGTGTGAAGTCACAGTATGGAGGTGTGTGAAATCATAGATTGGAATTTTGTGAATTCACAGAATGGAGCTGTGTGAAGTCAGAATGGAGGAGTGTGAAGTCATAAAATGGAAGTGTGTGAAGTCAGAATGGACGTGTGTCTACTCATAGAATGGACGTGTGTGAAGTCACAATGGAGGTGTGTGAAGACATAGAATGGAGGTGTGTGAAGTCACAGAATGTAGGTGTGTGAAGTCATAGAATGGAGGTGTGTGAAGTCATAGAATGGAGGTGTGTGAAGTCATAGAACGGATGTTTCTGAAGTAAGAATGAAGGTGTGTGAAGTCATAGAATGGAGGTGTGTGAAGTCAAAATGGAGGTGTGTGAAGTCATAGAATGGAGGTGTGTGAAGTCACCGAATGGAGGTGTGTGAAGTCAGAATGGAGGTGTGAAGTCATAGAATGGGGTTGGGTGAAGTCATGGAAAGGAGGTGTGGGAAGTCATAGAATGGAGAAGTGTGAAGTCATAGAGTGGAGGTGAGTGAAGTCACATATTCAAAGTCTGTGAAGTCATAGAATGGAGGTTTGTGAAGTCAGAATGGAGGTGTATGAACTCATGAATGGAGGTGTGTGAAGTCACAATGGAGGTGTGTGAAATCAGAGAATGGAGGTGTGTGAAGTCAGAATGCAGGTGTGTGAAGTCATAGAATGGAGGTGTGTGAAGTCACAGAATGGAGCTCTGTGAAGTCACAGAATGGAGCTGTGTGAAGTCACAATGGAGGTGTGTGAAGTCATAGGATGGAGGTGTGTGAAATCAAAGAATGGAGGTTTGTGAAGTCATAGAAGGAATTGTGTGTGAAATCACAGAATGGAGGTGTGTGAAGTCACAGAATGGAGGTGTGTAAAGTCACAGAGTGGAGGTGTGTGAAGTCACAGAATGGAGGTTTGTGAAGTCATAGAATGGAGGTGTGTGAAGTCACAGAATGGAAGTGTGTGAAGTCAAAATGGAGGTGTGTGAAGTCAGAGAATGGAGGTGAGTGAAGTCAATGAATGGACTTGTGTGAAGTCAAAATTGTGGTGTGTGAAGTCAAAGAATGGATGTGTGTGAAGTCATAGATTGGAAGTGTGTGAAGTCATAGATTGGATGTGTGTGAAGTCACAGAGGGAGGTGTGTGAAGTCACAGAATGGAGTTCTGTGAAGTCACAGTGGAGGTGTGTGAAGTCATAGAATTGAGGTGTGTGAAGTCAAAGAATGGGGGTGTGTGAAGTCAGAATGGAGGTGTGTGATGTCACAGCATGGAGGTGTGTGAAGTCAGAATGGAGATGTGTGAAGTCATAGAATGGAGGTGTGTGAAGTCACAATGCACGTGTGTGAACTCATAGAATGGAGGTGAGTGAAGTCACAGATCCGAGGTCTGTGAAGTCATAGAATGGAGATGTGTGATGTCAGAATTGAGGAGTGTGAAGTCCTAGAATGGATGTGTGTGAACTCATAGAATGGAGGTGTGTGACGTCACAATGGAAGTGTGTGAAGTCACAGAATGGAGGTGTGTGAAGTCATATATTGGAGGTGTATGAAGTCAGAATGGAGGTGTGTGAAGTCACAGAATGGAGGTGTGTGAACTCAGAATGGAGGTGTTTGAAGTCATAGATGGAGGTGTGTGAAGTCACAGTATGGAGGTGTGTGAAATCATAGATTGGAATTTTGTGAATTCACAGAATGGAGCTGTGTGAAGTCAGAATGGAGGAGTGTGAAGTCATAAAATGGAAGTGTGTGAAGTCAGAATGGACGTGTGTCTACTCATAGAATGGACGTGTGTGAAGTCACAATGGAGGTGTGTGAAGACATAGAATGGAGGTGTGTGAAGTCACAGAATGTAGGTGTGTGAAGTCATAGAATGGAGGTGTGTGAAGTCATACAATGGAGGTGTGTGAAGTCATAGAACGGATGTTTCTGAAGTAAGAATGAAGGTGTGTGAAGTCATAGAATGGAGGTGTGTGAAGTCAAAATGGAGGAGTGTGAACTCATAGAATGGAGGTGTGTGAAGTCACCGAATGGAGGTGTGTGAAGTCAGAATGGAGGTGTGAAGTCATAGAATGGGGTTGGTTGAAGTCATGGAAAGGAGGTGTGGGAAGTCATAGAATGGAGAAGTGTGAAGTCATAGAGTGGAGGTGAGTGAAGTCACATATTCAAAGTCTATGAAGTCATAGAATGGAGGTTTGTGAAGTCAGAATGGAGGTGTATGAACTCATGAATGGAGGTGTGTGAAGTCACAATGGAGGTGTGTGAAATCAGAGAATGGAGGTGTGTGAAGTCAGAATGCAGGTGTGTGAAGTCAGAGAATGGAGGTGTGTGAAGTCACAGAATGGAGCTGTGTGAAGTCACAGAATGGAGCTGTGTGAAGTCACAATGGAGGTGTATGAAGTCATAGGATGGAGGTGTGTGAAATCAAAGAATGGAGGTTTGTGAAGTCATAGAATAGATTGTGTGTGAAATCACAGAATGGAGGTGTGTGAAGTCACAGAATGGAGGTGTGTAAAGTCACAGAGTGGAGGTGTGTGAAGTCACAGAATGGAGGTTTGTGAAGTCATAGAATGGAGGTGTGTGAAGTCAGAATGCAGCTGTGTGAAGTCATAGAATGGATGTGTGTGAAGTCAGAATAGAGGTGTGTGAATTCATAGAATGGAGGTGTATGAAGTCACAATGGAGGTGTGTGAAGTCACAGAATGGATGTGTGTGAACTCAGAAAGGAGGTGTGTGAAGTCATAGAATGGAGGTCTGTGAAGTCATAGAATGGAGGTGTGTGAAATCATAGAATGGAGTTGTGTGAAGTCACAGAATTGAGGTGTCTGAAGACAGAATGGAGGTGTGTGAAGTCAGAATGGAGGTGTGTGAAGTCAGATAATGGAGGTGTGTGAAGTCACCATGCAGGTGTGTGAACTCATAGAATGGAAGTGTGTGAAGTCATAGAATGGAGGTTTGTGAAGTAAGAATGGAGGTGTGTGAAGTCACCGAATGGAGTTCTGTGAGCTCAGAATGGAGGTGTGTGAAGTCAGAGAATGGAGGTGTTTGAAGTCATAGAATGGAGGTGTGTGAATTCACAGAATGGAGGTATCTGAAGTCAGAATCGAGGTGTGAAGTCATAGAATAGAGGTGGGTGAAGTCATAGAAAGGAGGTGTGGGAAGTCAAAGAATGGAGCAGTGTGAAGTCATAGAATGGAGTTGAGTGAAGTCACAGATTCGAGGTCTGTGAAGTCATAGAATGGAGGTGTGTGAAGTCAGAATGGAGGTATGTGAAGTCATAGAATGGAGTTGTGTGAACTCATAGAATGGAGGTGTGTGTCGTCACAATGGAAGTGTGTGAAGTCACAGAATGGAGGTGTGTGAAGTCATATATTGTTGTGTGAAGTCAGAATGGAGGTGTGTGAAGTCACAGAATTGAGGTGTGTGAACTCAGAATGGAGGTGTGTGAAGTCATAGATGGAGGTGTGTGAAGTCATAGTATGGAGGTGTGTGAAATCATAGAATGGAGTTTTGTGAATTCGCAGAATGGAGGAGTGTGAAGTCAGAATGGCGGAGTGTGAAGTCATAGAATGGAGGTGTGTGAAGTTAGAATGGAGGTGTGTGAACTCATTGAATGGAGGTGTGTGAAGTCACAATGGAGATGTGTGAAGACATAGAATGGAGGTGCGTGAAGTCACAGAATGGAGGTGTGTGAAGTCAGAATGGAGGTGTGAAGTCATAGAATGGGGTTGGGTGAAGTCATGGAAAGGAGGTGTGGGAAGTCATAGAATGGAGAAGTGTGAAGTCATAGAGTGGAGGTGAGTGAAGTCACATATTCAAAGTCTGTGAAGTCATAGAATGAAGGTTTGTGAAGTCAGAATGGAGGTGTATGAACTCATGAATGGAGGTGTGTGAAGTCACAATGGAGGTGTGTGAAGTCATAGAATGGGGGTGTGTGAAATCAGAGAATGAAGGTGTGTGAAGTCAGAATGCAGGTGTGTGAAGTCATAGAATGGCGGTGTGTGAAGTCACAGAATGGAGGTGTGTGAAGTCATAGAATGGAGGTGTGTGAAGTCATAGAATGGAGGTGTGTGAAGTCATAGAACGGATGTTTCTGAAGTAAGAATGAAGGTGTGTGAAGTCATAGAATGGAGGTGTGTGAAGTCAAAATGGAGGTGTGTGAACTCATAGAATGGAGGTGTGTGAAGTCACCGAATGGAGGTGTGTGAAGTCAGAATGGAGGTGTGAAGTCATAGAATGGGGTTGGGTGAAGTCATGGAAAGGAGGTGTGGGAAGTCATAGAATGGAGAAGTGTGAAGTCATAGAGTGGAGGTGAGTGAAGTCACATATTCAAAGTCTGTGAAGTCATAGAATGGAGGTTTGTGAAGTCAGAATGGAGGTGTATGAACTCATGAATGGAGGTGTGTGAAGTCACAATGGAGGTGTGTGAAGTCATAGAATGGGGGTGTGTGAAATCAGAGAATGGAGGTGTGTGAAGTCAGAATGCAGGTGTGTGAAGTCATGGAATGGAGGTGTGTGAAGTCACAGAATGGAGCTGTGTGAAGTCACAGAATGGAGCTGTGTGAAGTCACAATTGAGGTGTGTGAAGTCATAGGATGGAGGTGTGTGAAATCAAAGAATGGAGGTTTGTGAAGTCATAGAATGGATTGTGTGTGAAATCACAGAATGGAGGTGTGTGAAGTCACAGAATGGAGGTGTGTAAAGTCACAGAGTGGAGGTGTGTGAAGTCACAGAATGGAGGTTTGTGAAGTCATAGAATGGAGGTGTGTGAAGTCACAGAATGCAGGTGTGTGAAGTCAGAATAGAGGTGTGCGAAGTCATAGAATGGAGGTGTGTGAAGTCAGAATGCAGCTGTGTGAAGTCATAGAATGGATGTGTGTGAAGTCAGAATGGACGTGTGTCTACTCATAGAATGGACGTGTGTGAAGTCACAATGGAGGTGTGTGAAGACATAGAATGGAGGTGTGTGAAGTCACAGAATGTAGGTGTGTGAAGTCATAGAATGGAGGTGTGTGAAGTCATACAATGGAGGTGTGTGAAGTCATAGAACGGATGTTTCTGAAGTAAGAATGAAGGTGTGTGAAGTCATAGAATGGAGGTGTGTGAAGTCAAAATGGAGGAGTGTGAACTCATAGAATGGAGGTGTGTGAAGTCACCGAATGGAGGTGTGTGAAGTCAGAATGGAGGTGTGAAGTCATAGAATGGGGTTGGTTGAAGTCATGGAAAGGAGGTGTGGGAAGTCATAGAATGGAGAAGTGTGAAGTCATAGAGTGGAGGTGAGTGAAGTCACATATTCAAAGTCTATGAAGTCATAGAATGGAGGTTTGTGAAGTCAGAATGGAGGTGTATGAACTCATGAATGGAGGTGTGTGAAGTCACAATGGAGGTGTGTGAAATCAGAGAATGGAGGTGTGTGAAGTCAGAATGCAGGTGTGTGAAGTCAGAGAATGGAGGTGTGTGAAGTCACAGAATGGAGCTGTGTGAAGTCACAGAATGGAGCTGTGTGAAGTCACAATGGAGGTGTATGAAGTCATAGGATGGAGGTGTGTGAAATCAAAGAATGGAGGTTTGTGAAGTCATAGAATAGATTGTGTGTGAAATCACAGAATGGAGGTGTGTGAAGTCACAGAATGGAGGTGTGTAAAGTCACAGAGTGGAGGTGTGTGAAGTCACAGAATGGAGGTTTGTGAAGTCATAGAATGGAGGTGTGTGAAGTCAGAATGCAGCTGTGTGAAGTCATAGAATGGATGTGTGTGAAGTCAGAATAGAGGTGTGTGAACTCATAGAATGGAGGTGTATGAAGTCACAATGGAGGTGTGTGAAGTCACAGAATGGATGTGTGTGAACTCAGAAAGGAGGTGTGTGAAGTCATAGAATGGAGGTCTGTGAAGTCATAGAATGGAGGTGTGTGAAATCATAGAATGGAGTTGTGTGAAGTCACAGAATTGAGGTGTCTGAAGACAGAATGGAGGTGTGTGAAGTCAGAATGGAGGTGTGTGAAGTCAGATAATGGAGGTGTGTGAAGTCACCATGCAGGTGTGTGAACTCATAGAATGGAAGTGTGTGAAGTCATAGAATGGAGGTTTGTGAAGTAAGAATGGAGGTGTGTGAAGTCACCGAATGGAGTTCTGTGAGCTCAGAATGGAGGTGTGTGAAGTCAGAGAATGGAGGTGTTTGAAGTCATAGAATGGAGGTGTGTGAATTCACAGAATGGAGGTATCTGAAGTCAGAATCGAGGTGTGAAGTCATAGAATAGAGGTGGGTGAAGTCATAGAAAGGAGGTGTGGGAAGTCAAAGAATGGAGCAGTGTGAAGTCATAGAATGGAGTTGAGTGAAGTCACAGATTCGAGGTCTGTGAAGTCATAGAATGGAGGTGTGTGAAGTCAGAATGGAGGTATGTGAAGTCATAGAATGGAGTTGTGTGAACTCATAGAATGGAGGTGTGTGTCGTCACAATGGAAGTGTGTGAAGTCACAGAATGGAGGTGTGTGAAGTCATATATTGTTGTGTGAAGTCAGAATGGAGGTGTGTGAAGTCACAGAATTGAGGTGTGTGAACTCAGAATGGAGGTGTGTGAAGTCATAGATGGAGGTGTGTGAAGTCATAGTATGGAGGTGTGTGAAATCATAGAATGGAGTTTTGTGAATTCGCAGAATGGAGGAGTGTGAAGTCAGAATGGCGGAGTGTGAAGTCATAGAATGGAGGTGTGTGAAGTTAGAATGGAGGTGTGTGAACTCATTGAATGGAGGTGTGTGAAGTCACAATGGAGATGTGTGAAGACATAGAATGGAGGTGCGTGAAGTCACAGAATGGAGGTGTGTGAAGTCAGAATGGAGGTGTGAAGTCATAGAATGGGGTTGGGTGAAGTCATGGAAAGGAGGTGTGGGAAGTCATAGAATGGAGAAGTGTGAAGTCATAGAGTGGAGGTGAGTGAAGTCACATATTCAAAGTCTGTGAAGTCATAGAATGGAGGTTTGTGAAGTCAGAATGGAGGTGTATGAACTCATGAATGGAGGTGTGTGAAGTCACAATGGAGGTGTGTGAAGTCATAGAATGGGGGTGTGTGAAATCAGAGAATGAAGGTGTGTGAAGTCAGAATGCAGGTGTGTGAAGTCATAGAATGGCGGTGTGTGAAGTCACAGAATGGAGGTGTGTGAAGTCATAGAATGGAGGTGTGTGAAGTCATAGAATGGAGGTGTGTGAAGTCATAGAACGGATGTTTCTGAAGTAAGAATGAAGGTGTGTGAAGTCATAGAATGGAGGTGTGTGAAGTCAAAATGGAGGTGTGTGAACTCATAGAATGGAGGTGTGTGAAGTCACCGAATGGAGGTGTGTGAAGTCAGAATGGAGGTGTGAAGTCATAGAATGGGGTTGGGTGAAGTCATGGAAAGGAGGTGTGGGAAGTCATAGAATGGAGAAGTGTGAAGTCATAGAGTGGAGGTGAGTGAAGTCACATATTCAAAGTCTGTGAAGTCATAGAATGGAGGTTTGTGAAGTCAGAATGGAGGTGTATGAACTCATGAATGGAGGTGTGTGAAGTCACAATGGAGGTGTGTGAAGTCATAGAATGGGGGTGTGTGAAATCAGAGAATGGAGGTGTGTGAAGTCAGAATGCAGGTGTGTGAAGTCATGGAATGGAGGTGTGTGAAGTCACAGAATGGAGCTGTGTGAAGTCACAGAATGGAGCTGTGTGAAGTCACAATTGAGGTGTGTGAAGTCATAGGATGGAGGTGTGTGAAATCAAAGAATGGAGGTTTGTGAAGTCATAGAATGGATTGTGTGTGAAATCACAGAATGGAGGTGTGTGAAGTCACAGAATGGAGGTGTGTAAAGTCACAGAGTGGAGGTGTGTGAAGTCACAGAATGGAGGTTTGTGAAGTCATAGAATGGAGGTGTGTGAAGTCACAGAATGCAGGTGTGTGAAGTCAGAATAGAGGTGTGCGAAGTCATAGAATGGAGGTGTGTGAAGTCAGAATGCAGCTGTGTGAAGTCATAGAATGGATGTGTGTGAAGTCAGAATAGAGGTGTGTGAACTCATAGAATGGAGGTGTATGAAGTCACAATGGAGGTGTGTGAAGTCACAGAATGGATGTGTGTGAACTCAGAAAGGAGGTGTGTGAAGTCATAGAATGGAGGTCTGTGAAGTCATAGAATGGAGGTGTGTGAAATCATAGAATGGAGGTGTGTGAAGTCACAGAATTGAGGTGTCTGAAGAAAGAATGGAGGTGTGTGAAGTCAGAATGGAGGTGTGTGAAGTCAGATAATGGAGGTGTGTGAAGTCACCATGCAGGTGTGTGAACTCATAGAATGGAAGTGTGTGAAGTCATAGAATGGAGGTTTGTGAAGTAAGAATGGAGGTGTGTGAAGTCACCGAATGGAGTTGTGTGAGCTCAGAATGGAGGTATGTGAAGTCAGAGAATGGAGGTGTTTGAAGTCATAGAATGGAAGTGTGTGAATTCACAGAATGGAGGTATCTGAAGTCAGAATCGAGGTGTGAAGTCATAGAATAGAGGTGGGTGAAGTCATAGAAAGGAGGTGTGGGAAGTCATAGAATGGAGCAGTGTGAAGTCATAGAATGGAGGTGTGTGAAGTCATAGAATGGAGGTGTGTGAAGTCATAGAACGGATGTTTCTGAAGTAAGAATGAAGGTGTGTGAAGTCATAGAATGGAGGTGTGTGAAGTCAAAATGGAGGTGTGTGAACTCATAGAATGGAGGTGTGTGAAGTCACCGAATGGAGGTGTGTGAAGTCAGAATGGAGGTGTGAAGTCATAGAATGGGGTTGGGTGAAGTCATGGAAAGGAGGTGTGGGAAGTCATAGAATGGAGAAGTGTGAAGTCATAGAGTGGAGGTGAGTGAAGTCACATATTCAAAGTCTGTGAAGTCATAGAATGGAGGTTTATGAAGTCAGAATGGAGGTGTATGAACTCATGAATGGAGGTGTGTGAAGTCACAATGGAGGTGTGTGAAGTCATAGAATGGGGGTGTGTGAAATCAGAGAATGGAGGTGTGTGAAGTCAGAATGCAGGTGTGTGAAGTCATAGAATGGAGGTGTGTGAAGTCACAGAATGGAGCTGTGTGAAGTCACAGAATGGAGCTGTGTGAAGTCACAATTGAGGTGTGTGAAGTCATAGGATGGAGGTGTGTGAAATCAAAGAATGGAGGTTTGTGAAGTCATAGAATGGATTGTGTGTGAAATCACAGAATGGAGGTGTGTGAAGTCACAGAATGGAGGTGTGTAAAGTCACAGAGTGGAGGTGTGTGAAGTCACAGAATGGAGGTTTGTGAAGTCATAGAATGGAGGTGTGTGAAGTCACAGAATGCAGGTGTGTGAAGTCAGAATAGAGGTGTGCGAAGTCATAGAATGGAGTTGTGTGAAGTCAGAATGCAGCTGTGTGAAGTCATAGAATGGATGTGTGTGAAGTCAGAATAGAGGTGTGTGAACTCATAGAATGGAGGTGTATGAAGTCACAATGGAGGTGTGTGAAGTCACAGAATGGATGTGTGTGAACTCAGAAAGGAGGTGTGTGAAGTCATAGAATGGAGGTCTGTGAAGTCATAGAATGGAGGTGTGTGAAATCATAGAATGGAGGTGTGTGAAGTCACAGAATTGAGGTGTCTGAAGAAAGAATGGAGGTGTGTGAAGTCAGAATGTAGGTGTGTGAAGTCAGATAATGGAGGTGTGTGAAGTCACCATGCAGGTGTGTGAACTCATAGAATGGAAGTGTGTGAAGTCATAGAATGGAGGTTTGTGAAGTAAGAATGGAGGTGTGTGAAGTCACCGAATGGAGTTGTGTGAGCTCAGAATGGAGGTGTGTGAAGTCAGAGAATGGAGGTGTTTGAAGTCATAGAATGGAGGTGTGTGAATTCACAGAATGGAGGTATCTGAAGTCAGAATCGAGGTGTGAAGTCATAGAATAGAGGTGGGTGAAGTCATAGAAAGGAGGTGTGGGAAGTCATAGAATGGAGCAGTGTGAAGTCATAGAATGGAGGTGAGTGAAGTCACAGATTCGAGGTCTGTGAAGTCATAGAATGGAGGTGTGTGAAGTCAGAATGGAGGTATGTGAAGTCATAGAATGGAGGTGTGTGAACTCATAGAATGGAGGTGTGTGTCGTCACAATGGAAGTGTGTGAAGTCACAGAATGGAGGTGTGTGAACTCATATATTGTTGTGTGAAGTCAGAATGGAGGTGTGTGAAGTCACAGAATTGAGGTGTGTGAACTCAGAATGGAGGTGTGTGAAGTCATAGATGGAGGTGTGTGAAGTCATAGTATGGAGGTGTGTGAAATCATAGAATGGAGTTTTGTGAATTCGCAGAATGGAGGAGTGTGAAGTCAGAATGGCGGAGTGTGAAATCACTGAATGGAGGTGTGTGAAGTCAAAATGGAGGTGTGTGAAGACATAGAATGGAGGTGCGTGAAGTCACAGAATGGAAGTGTGTGAAGTCATAGAATGGAGGTGTGTGAAGTCATAGAATGGATGTTTGTGAAGTAAGAATGAAGGTGTGTGAAGTCAGAATGGAAGTGTGTGAAGTCACAGAATGGAGGTGTGTGAAGTCATAGAATGGATGTTTCTGAAGTAGGAATGAAGGTGTGTGAAGTCATAGAATGGAGGTGTGTGAAGTCAAAATGGAGGTGTGTGAACTCAAAGAATGGAGGTGTGTGAACTCATAGAATGGAGGTGTGTGAAGTCATGGAATGGAGGTGTGTGAAGTCCAAGAATGGAGGTGTGTGAAGTCAAACAATGGAGGTGTGTGAAGTCACAGAATGGACGTGTGTGAAGTCACAGAATGGAGGTGTGTGAACTCACAGAATGGAGGTGTGTGAAGTCAAAATGGTGGTGTGTGAATTCACAAATGAAGGTGTGTGAAGTCAGAAGGCAGCTGAGTGAAGTCATAGACTGGAGGTCGGTGAAGGCTGAATGGAAGTGTGTGAACTCGGAGAATGGAGGTGTGTGAAGTCAAAATGGAGGTGTGTGAAGTCATAGAATGGTGGTTTTTGATGTCAAAGAATGGAGGTGTGTGAAGTCATAGACTAGAGGTGTGTGAACTCAGATTGGAGGTGTGTGAAATCACAGAAAGCAGGTGTGTCAACTCAGAAACGAGGTGTGTGAAGTCATAGAATGGAGGTGTGTGAAGTCACAGAATGAAGGTGTGTGAAGTCATAGAAGGAGGTGTCTGAAGTCACAGAATGGAGGTGTGTGAAGACACAGAATGGAGGAGTGTTATCTCAGAGAGGAGGTGTGTGAAGTTACAGAATGGAGGTGTGTGAAGTCATAGAATGGAAGTGTGTTAAGTCATAGAATGGAGGTGTGTGAAGTCAGAATGGAGGTGTGTGAAGTCACAGAATGGAGGTGTGTGAACCCAAAATGGAGGTGTGTGAAGTCACAGAATGGAGGTTTGTGAAGTCATAGAATGGAGGTGTATGAAGTCATAGAATGGATGTTGCTGAAGTAAGATTGAAGGTGTGTGAAGTCATAGAATGGAGGTGTATGAACTCATTCAATGGAGGTATGTGAATTCATGGAACGGAGGTGTGTGAAGTCAAAGAATGGAGGTGTGTGAAGTCATAGAATGGAGGTGTGTGAAGTCACAGAATGGAGGTGTGTGAAGTAACAGAATGGAGGTGTGTGACGTCACAGAATGGAAGGGGGTGAACTCAAAATGGAGGTGTGTGAAGTTACAGAAGGGAGGTGTGTGAAGTCAGAAGGGAGGTGTGTGAAGTCACAGAATGGAGATGTGTGAACTCAGAATGGAGGTGTGGGAAGTCACAGAATGGAGATTTGTGAAGTCATAGAATGGAGGTGTGTGAGGTCATAGAATCTATGTTTCTGAAGTAAGAATGAATGTGTGTGAAGGCATAGAATGGAGGTGTGTGAAGTCATAGAATGGAGGTGTGTGAAGTCACAGAATGGAGGTGTGTGAAGTCAGAATGGAGGTGTGAAGTCATAGAATAAAGGTGGGTGAAGTCATAGAAAGGAGATGTGGGAAGTCATAGAATAGAGGAGTGTGAAGTCATAGAATGGAGGTGAGTGAAGTCACAGATCCGAGGTCTGTGAAGTCATAGAATGGAGATGTGTGATGTCAGAATTGAGGAGTGTGAAGTCCTTGAATGGATGTGTGTGAACTCATAGAATGGAGGTGTGTGACGTCACAATGGAAGTGTGTGAAGTCACAGAATGGAGGTGTGTGAAGTCATATATTGGAGGTGTATGAAGTCAGAATGGAGGTGTGTGAAGTCACAGAATGGAGGTGTGTGAACTCAGAATGGAGGTGTTTGAAGTCATAGATGGAGGTGTGTGAAGTCACAGTATGGAGGTGTGTGAAATCATAGATTGGAATTTTGTGAATTCACAGAATGGAGCTGTGTGAAGTCAGAATGGAGGAGTGTGAAGTCATAAAATGGAAGTGTGTGAAGTCAGAATGGACGTGTGTCTACTCATAGAATGGACGTGTGTGAAGTCACAATGGAGGTGTGTGAAGACATAGAATGGAGGTGTGTGAAGTCACAGAATGTAGGTGTGTGAAGTCATAGAATGGAGGTGTGTGAAGTCATACAATGGAGGTGTGTGAAGTCATAGAACGGATGTTTCTGAAGTAAGAATGAAGGTGTGTGAAGTCATAGAATGGAGGTGTGTGAAGTCAAAATGGAGGAGTGTGAACTCATAGAATGGAGGTGTGTGAAGTCACCGAATGGAGGTGTGTGAAGTCAGAATGGAGGTGTGAAGTCATAGAATGGGGTTGGGTGAAGTCATGGAAAGGAGGTGTGGGAAGTCATAGAATGGAGAAGTGTGAAGTCATAGAGTGGAGGTGAGTGAAGTCACATATTCAAAGTCTATGAAGTCATAGAATGGAGGTTTGTGAAGTCAGAATGGAGGTGTATGAACTCATGAATGGAGGTGTGTGAAGTCACAATGGAGGTGTGTGAAATCAGAGAATGGAGGTGTGTGAAGTCAGAATGCAGGTGTGTGAAGTCAGAGAATGGAGGTGTGTGAAGTCACAGAATGGAGCTGTGTGAAGTCACAGAATGGAGCTGTGTGAAGTCACAATGGAGGTGTATGAAGTCATAGGATGGAGGTGTGTGAAATCAAAGAATGGAGGTTTGTGAAGTCATAGAATGGATTGTGTGTGAAATCACAGAATGGAGGTGTGTGAAGTCACAGAATGGAGGTGTGTAAAGTCACAGAGTGGAGGTGTGTGAAGTCACAGAATGGAGGTTTGTGAAGTCATAGAATGGAGGTGTGTGAAGTCAGAATGCAGCTGTGTGAAGTCATAGAATGGATGTGTGTGAAGTCAGAATAGAGGTGTGTGAACTCATAGAATGGAGGTGTATGAAGTCACAATGGAGGTGTGTGAAGTCACAGAATGGATGTGTGTGAACTCAGAAAGGAGGTGTGTGAAGTCATAGAATGGAGGTCTGTGAAGTCATAGAATGGAGGTGTGTGAAATCATAGAATGGAGTTGTGTGAAGTCACAGAATTGAGGTGTCTGAAGACAGAATGGAGGTGTGTGAAGTCAGAATGGAGGTGTGTGAAGTCAGATAATGGAGGTGTGTGAAGTCACCATGCAGGTGTGTGAACTCATAGAATGGAAGTGTGTGAAGTCATAGAATGGAGGTTTGTGAAGTAAGAATGGAGGTGTGTGAAGTCACCGAATGGAGTTGTGTGAGCTCAGAATGGAGGTGTGTGAAGTCAGAGAATGGAGGTGTTTGAAGTCATAGAATGGAGGTGTGTGAATTCACAGAATGGAGGTATCTGAAGTCAGAATCGAGGTGTGAAGTCATAGAATAGAGGTGGGTGAAGTCATAGAAAGGAGGTGTGGGAAGTCAAAGAATGGAGCAGTGTGAAGTCATAGAATGGAGTTGAGTGAAGTCACAGATTCGAGGTCTGTGAAGTCATAGAATGGAGGTGTGTGAAGTCAGAATGGAGGTATGTGAAGTCATAGAATGGAGTTGTGTGAACTCATAGAATGGAGGTGTGTGTCGTCACAATGGAAGTGTGTGAAGTCACAGAATGGAGGTGTGTGAAGTCATATATTGTTGTGTGAAGTCAGAATGGAGGTGTGTGAAGTCACAGAATTGAGGTGTGTGAACTCAGAATGGAGGTGTGTGAAGTCATAGATGGAGGTGTGTGAAGTCATAGTATGGAGGTGTGTGAAATCATAGAATGGAGTTTTGTGAATTCGCAGAATGGAGGAGTGTGAAGTCAGAATGGCGGAGTGTGAAGTCATAGAATGGAGGTGTGTGAAGTTAGAATGGAGGTGTGTGAACTCATTGAATGGAGGTGTGTGAAGTCACAATGGAGATGTGTGAAGACATAGAATGGAGGTGCGTGAAGTCACAGAATGGAGGTGTGTGAAGTCAGAATGGAGGTGTGAAGTCATAGAATGGGGTTGGGTGAAGTCATGGAAAGGAGGTGTGGGAAGTCATAGAATGGAGAAGTGTGAAGTCATAGAGTGGAGGTGAGTGAAGTCACATATTCAAAGTCTGTGAAGTCATAGAATGGAGGTTTGTGAAGTCAGAATGGAGGTGTATGTACTCATGAATGGAGGTGTGTGAAGTCACAATGGAGGTGTGTGAAGTCATAGAATGGGGGTGTGTGAAATCAGAGAATGAAGGTGTGTGAAGTCAGAATGCAGGTGTGTGAAGTCATAGAATGGAGGTGTGTGAAGTCACAGAATGGAGGTGTGTGAAGTCATAGAATGGAGGTGTGTGAAGTCATAGAATGGAGGTGTGTGAAGTCATAGAACGGATGTTTCTGAAGTAAGAATGAAGGTGTGTGAAGTCATAGAATGGAGGTGTGTGAAGTCAAAATGGAGGTGTGTGAACTCATAGAATGGATGTGTGTGAAGTCACCGAATGGAGGTGTGTGAAGTCAGAATGGAGGTGTGAAGTCATAGAATGGGGTTGGGTGAAGTCTTGGAAAGGAGGTGTGGGAAGTCATAGAATGGAGAAGTGTGAAGTCATAGAGTGGAGGTGAGTGAAGTCACATATTCAAAGTCTGTGAAGTCATAGAATGGAGGTTTGTGAAGTCAGAATGGAGGTGTATGAACTCATGAATGGAGGTGTGTGAAGTCACAATGGAGGTGTGTGAAGTCATAGAATGGGGGTGTGTGAAATCAGAGAATGGAGGTGTGTGAAGTCAGAATGCAGGTGTGTGAAGTCATGGAATGGAGGTGTGTGAAGTCACAGAATGGAGCTGTGTGAAGTCACAGAATGGAGCTGTGTGAAGTCACAATTGAGGTATGTGAAGTCATAGGATGGAGGTGTGTGAAATCAAAGAATGGAGGTTTGTGAAGTCATAGAATGGATTGTGTGTGAAATCACAGAATGGAGGTGTGTGAAGTCACAGAATGGAGGTTTGTGAAGTCATAGAATGGAGGTGTGTGAAGTCACAGAATGCAGGTGTGTGAAGTCAGAATAGAGGTGTGCGAAGTCATAGAATGGAGGTGTGTGAAGTCAGAATGTAGCTGTGTGAAGTCATAGAATGGATGTGTGTGAAGTCAGAATTGAGGTGTGTGAACTCATAGAATGGAGGTGTATGAAGTCACAATGGAGGTGTGTGAAGTCACAGAATGGATGTGTGTGAACTCAGAAAGGAGGTGTGTGAAGTCATAGAATGGAGGTCTGTGAAGTCATAGAATGGAGGTGTGTGAAATCATAGAATGGAGGTGTGTGAAGTCACAGAATTGAGGTGTCTGAAGAAAGAATGGAGGTGTGTGAAGTCAGAATGGAGGTGTGTGAAGTCAGATAATGGAGGTGTGTGAAGTCACCATGCAGGTGTGTGAACTCATAGAATGGAAGTGTGTGAAGTCATAGAATGGAGGTTTGTGAAGTAAGAATGGAGGTGTGTGAAGTCACCGAATGGAGTTGTGTGAGCTCAGAATGGAGGTGTGTGAAGTCAGAGAATGGAGGTGTTTGAAGTCATAGAATGGAGGTGTGTGAATTCACAGAATGGAGGTATCTGAAGTCAGAATCGAGGTGTGAAGTCATAGAATAGAGGTGGGTGAAGTCATAGAAAGGAGGTGTGGGAAGTCATAGAATGGAGCAGTGTGAAGTCATAGAATGGAGGTGTGTGAAGTCATAGAATGGAGGTGTGTGAAGTCATAGAACGGATGTTTCTGAAGTAAGAATGAAGGTGTGTGAAGTCATAGAATGGAGGTGTGTGAAGTCAAAATGGAGGTGTGTGAACTCATAGAATGGAGGTGTGTGAAGTCACCGAATGGAGGTGTGTGAAGTCAGAATGGAGGTGTGAAGTCATAGAATGGGGTTGGGTGAAGTCATGGAAAGGAGGTGTGGGAAGTCATAGAATGGAGAAGTGTGAAGTCATAGAGTGGAGGTGAGTGAAGTCACATATTCAAAGTCTGTGAAGTCATAGAATGGAGGTTTGTGAAGTCAGAATGGAGGTGTATGAACTCATGAATGGAGGTGTGTGAAGTCACAATGGAGGTGTGTGAAGTCATAGAATGGGGGTGTGTGAAATCAAAGAATGGAGGTGTGTGAAGTCAGAATGCAGGTGTGTGAAGTCATAGAATGGAGGTGTGTGAAGTCACAGAATGGAGCTGTGTGAAGTCACAGAATGGAGCTGTGTGAAGTCACAATTGAGGTGTGTGAAGTCATAGGATGGAGGTGTGTGAAATCAAAGAATGGAGGTTTGTGAAGACATAGAATGGATTGTGTGTGAAATCACAGAATGGAGGTGTGTGAAGTCACAGAATGGAGGTGTGTAAAGTCACAGAGTGGAGGTGTGTGAAGTCACAGAATGGAGGTTTGTGAAGTCATAGAATGGAGGTGTGTGAAGTCACAGAATGCAGGTGTGTGAAGTCAGAATAGAGGTGTGCGAAGTCATAGAATGGAGTTGTGTGAAGTCAGAATGCAGCTGTGTGAAGTCATAGAATGGATGTGTGTGAAGTCAGAATAGAGGTGTGTGAACTCATAGAATGGAGGTGTATGAAGTCACAATGGAGGTGTGTGAAGTCACAGAATGGATGTGTGTGAACTCAGAAAGGAGGTGTGTGAAGTCATAGAATGGAGGTCTGTGAAGTCATAGAATGGAGGTGTGTGAAATCATAGAATGGAGTTGTGTGAAGTCACAGAATTGAGGTGTCTGAAGACAGAATGGAGGTGTGTGAAGTCAGAATGGAGGTGTGTGAAGTCAGATAATGGAGGTGTGTGAAGTCACCATGCAGGTGTGTGAACTCATAGAATGGAAGTGTGTGAAGTCATAGAATGGAGGTTTGTGAAGTAAGAATGGAGGTGTGTGAAGTCACCGAATGGAGTTGTGTGAGCTCAGAATGGAGGTGTGTGAAGTCAGAGAATGGAGGTGTTTGAAGTCATAGAATGGAGGTGTGTGAATTCACAGAATGGAGGTATCTGAAGTCAGAATCGAGGTGTGAAGTCATAGAATAGAGGTGGGTGAAGTCATAGAAAGGAGGTGTGGGAAGTCATAGAATGGAGCAGTGTGAAGTCATAGAATGGAGGTGAGTGAAGTCACAGATTCGAGGTCTGTGAAGTCATAGAATGGAGGTGTGTGAAGTCAGAATGGAGGTATGTGAAGTCATAGAATGGAGGTGTGTGAACTCATAGAATGGAGGTGTGTGTCGTCACAATGGAAGTGTGTGAAGTCACAGAATGGAGGTGTGTGAACTCATATATTGTTGTGTGAAGTCAGAATGGAGGTGTGTGAAGTCACAGAATTGAGGTGTGTGAACTCAGAATGGAGGTGTGTGAAGTCATAGATGGAGGTGTGTGAAGTCATAGTATGGAGGTGTGTGAAATCATAGAATGGAGTTTTGTGAATTCGCAGAATGGAGGAGTGTGAAGTCAGAATGGCGGAGTGTGAAATCACTGAATGGAGGTGTGTGAAGTCAAAATGGAGGTGTGTGAAGACATAGAATGGAGGTGCGTGAAGTCACAGAATGGAAGTGTGTGAAGTCATAGAATGGAGGTGTGTGAAGTCATAGAATGGATGTTTGTGAAGTAAGAATGAAGGTGTGTGAAGTCATAGAATGGAAGTGTGTGAAGTCACAGAATGGAGGTGTGTGAAGTCATAGAATGGATGTTTCTGAAGTAGGAATGAAGGTGTGTGAAGTCATAGAATGGAGGTGTGTGAAGTCAAAATGGAGGTGTGTGAACTCAAAGAATGGAGGTGTGTGAACTCATAGAATGGAGGTGTGTGAAGTCATGGAATGGAGGTGTGTGAAGTCCAAGAATGGAGGTGTGTGAAGTCAAACAATGGAGGTGTGTGAAGTCACAGAATGGACGTGTGTGAAGTCACAGAATGGAGGTGTGTGAACTCACAGAATGGAGGTGTGTGAAGTCAAAATGGTGGTGTGTGAATTCACAAATGAAGGTGTGTGAAGTCAGAAGGCAGCTGAGTGAAGTCATAGACTGGAGGTCGGTGAAGGCTGAATGGAAGTGTGTGAACTCGGAGAATGGAGGTGTGTGAAGTCAAAATGGAGGTGTGTGAAGTCATAGAATGGTGGTTTTTGATGTCAAAGAATGGAGGTGTGTGAAGTCATAGACTGGAGGTGTGTGAACTCAGATTGGAGGTGTGTGAAATCACAGAAAGCAGGTGTGTCAACTCAGAAACGAGGTGTGTGAAGTCATAGAATGGAGGTGTGTGAAGTCACAGAATGAAGGTGTGTGAAGTCATAGAAGGAGGTGTCTGAAGTCACAGAATGGAGGTGTGTGAAGACACAGAATGGAGGAGTGTTATCTCAGAGAGGAGGTGTGTGAAGTCACAGAATGGAGGTGTGTGAAGTCATAGAATGGAAGTGTGTTAAGTCATAGAATGGAGGTGTGTGAAGTCAGAATGGAGGTGTGTGAAGTCACAGAATGGAGGTGTGTGAACCCAAAATGGAGGTGTGTGAAGTCACAGAATGGAGGTTTGTGAAGTCATAGAATGGAGGTGTATGAAGTCATAGAATGGATGTTGCTGAAGTAAGATTGAAGGTGTGTGAAGTCATAGAATGGAGGTGTATGAACTCATTCAATGGAGGTATGTGAATTCATGGAACGGAGGTGTGTGAAGTCAAAGAATGGAGGTGTGTGAAGTCATAGAATGGAGGTGTGTGAAGTCACAGAATGGAGGTGTGTGAAGTAACAGAATGGAGGTGTGTGACGTCACAGAATGGAAGGGGGTGAACTCAAAATGGAGGTGTGTGAAGTTACAGAAGGGAGGTGTGTGAAGTCAGAAGGGAGGTGTGTGAAGTCACAGAATGGAGATGTGTGAACTCAGAATGGAGGTGTGGGAAGTCACAGAATGGAGATTTGTGAAGTCATAGAATGGAGGTGTGTGAGGTCATAGAATCGATGTTTCTGAAGTAAGAATGAAGGTGTGTGAAGGCATAGAATGGAGGTGTGTGAAGTCATAGAATGGAGGTGTGTGAAGTCACAGAATGGAGGTGTGTGAAGTCAGAATGGAGGTGTGAAGTCATAGAATAGAGGTGGGTGAAGTCATAGAAAGGAGATGTGGGAAGTCATAGAATAGAGGAGTGTGAAGTCATAGAATGGAGGTGAGTGAAGTCACAGATCCGAGGTCTGTGAAGTCATAGAATGGAGATGTGTGATGTCAGAATTGAGGAGTGTGAAGTCCTAGAATGGATGTGTGTGAACTCATAGAATGGAGGTGTGTGATGTCACAATGGAAGTGTGTGAAGTCACAGAATGGAGGTGTGTGAAGTCATATATTGGAGGTGTATGAAGTCAGAATGGAGGTGTGTGAAGTCACAGAATGGAGGTGTGTGAACTCAGAATGGAGGTGTTTGAAGTCATAGATGGAGGTGTGTGAAGTCACAGTATGGAGGTGTGTGAAATCATAGATTGGAATTTTGTGAATTCACAGAATGGAGCTGTGTGAAGTCAGAATGGAGGAGTGTGAAGTCATAAAATGGAAGTGTGTGAAGTCAGAATGGACGTGTGTCTACTCATAGAATGGACGTGTGTGAAGTCACAATGGAGGTGTGTGAAGACATAGAATGGAGGTGTGTGAAGTCACAGAATGTAGGTGTGTGAAGTCATAGAATGGAGGTGTGTGAAGTCATACAATGGAGGTGTGTGAAGTCATAGAACGGATGTTTCTGAAGTAAGAATGAAGGTGTGTGAAGTCATAGAATGGAGGTGTGTAGTCAAAATGGAGGTGTGTGAACTCATAGAATGGAGGTGTGTGAAGTCACCGAATGGAGGTGTGTGAAGTCAGAATGGAGGTGTGAAGTCATAGAATGGGGTTGGGTGAAGTCATGGAAAGGAGGTGTGGGAAGTCATAGAATGGAGAAGTGTGAAGTCATAGAGTGGAGGTGAGTGAAGTCACATATTCAAAGTCTGTGAAGTTATAGAATGGAGGTTTGTGAAGTCAGAATGGAGGTGTATGAACTCATGAATGGAGGTGTGTGAAGTCACAATGGAGGTGTGTGAAATCAGAGAATGGAGGTGTGTGAAGTCAGAATGCAGGTGTGTGAAGTCATAGAATGGAGGTGTGTGAAGTCACAGAATGGAGCTGTGTGAAGTCACAGAATGGAGCTGTGTGAAGTCACAATGGAGGTGTGTGAAGTCATAGGATGGAGGTGTGTGAAATCAAAGAATGGAGGTTTGTGAAGTCATAGAAGGAATTGTGTGTGAAATCACAGAATGGAGGTGTGTGAAGTCACAGAATGGAGGTGTGTAAAGTCACAGAGTGGAGGTGTGTGAAGTCACAGAATGGAGGTTTGTGAAGTCATAGAATGGAGGTGTGTGAAGTCACAGAATGGAAGTGTGTGAAGTCAAAATGGAGGTGTGTGAAGTCAGAGAATGGAGGTGAGTGAAGTCAATGAATGGACTTGTGTGAAGTCAAAATTGTGGTGTGTGAAGTCAAAGAATGGATGTGTGTGAAGTCATAGATTGGAAGTGTGTGAAGTCATAGATTGGATGTGTGTGAAGTCACAGAGGGAGGTGTGTGAAGTCACAGAATGGAGTTCTGTGAAGTCACAGTGGAGGTGTGTGAAGTCATAGAATTGAGGTGTGTGAAGTCAAAGAATGGGGGTGTGTGAAGTCAGAATGGAGGTGTGTGATGTCACAGCATGGAGGTGTGTGAAGTCAGAATGGAGATGTGTGAAGTCATAGAATGGAGGTGTGTGAAGTCACAATGCAGGTGTGTGAACTCATACAATGGAGGTGAGTGAAGTCACAATGCAGGTGTGCGAAGTCATAGAATGGAGTTGTGTGAACTCAGAAAGGAGGTGTGTGAAGTCACAGAATAGAGGTGTGTGAAGTCATACAATGGAGGTGTGTGAAGTGCCAGAATGGAGGTGTGTGAATTCATAGAATGGAGGTGTGTGAAGTCATAGAATAGAGGTGTGTGAAGTCACAGAATGGAGGTGTGTGAAGTAACAGAATGGAGGTGTGTGACGTCACAGAATGGAAGGGGGTGAACTCAAAATGGAGGTGTGTGAAGTTACAGAAGGGAGGTGTGTGAAGTCAGAAGGGAGGTGTGTGAAGTCACAGAATGGAGATGTGTGAACTCAGAATGGAGGTGTGGGAAGTCACAGAATGGAGATTTGTGAAGTCATAGAATGGAGGTGTGTGAGGTCATAGAATCGATGTTTCTGAAGTAAGAATGAAGGTGTGTGAAGGCATAGAATGGAGGTGTGTGAAGTCATAGAATGGAGGTGTGTGAAGTCACAGAATGGAGGTGTGTGAAGTCAGAATGGAGGTGTGAAGTCATAGAATAGAGGAGGGTGAAGTCATAGAAAGGAGATGTGGGAAGTCATAGAATAGAGGAGTGTGAAGTCATAGAATGGAGGTGAGTGAAGTCACAGATCCGAGGTCTGTGAAGTCATAGAATGGAGATGTGTGATGTCAGAATTGAGGAGTGTGAAGTCCTAGAATGGATGTGTGTGAACTCATAGAATGGAGGTGTGTGACGTCACAATGGAAGTGTGTGAAGTCACAGAATGGAGGTGTGTGAAGTCATATATTGGAGGTGTATGAAGTCAGAATGGAGGTGTGTGAAGTCACAGAATGGAGGTGTGTGAACTCAGAATGGAGGTGTTTGAAGTCATAGATGGAGGTGTGTGAAGTCACAGTATGGAGGTGTGTGAAATCATAGATTGGAATTTTGTGAATTCACAGAATGGAGCTGTGTGAAGTCAGAATGGAGGAGTGTGAAGTCATAAAATGGAAGTGTGTGAAGTCAGAATGGACGTGTGTCTACTCATAGAATGGACGTGTGTGAAGTCACAATGGAGGTGTGTGAAGACATAGAATGGAGGTGTGTGAAGTCACAGAATGTAGGTGTGTGAAGTCATAGAATGGAGGTGTGTGAAGTCATACAATGGAGGTGTGTGAAGTCATAGAACGGATGTTTCTGAAGTAAGAATGAAGGTGTGTGAAGTCATAGAATGGAGGTGTGTGAAGTCAAAATGGAGGAGTGTGAACTCATAGAATGGAGGTGTGTGAAGTCACCGAATGGAGGTGTGTGAAGTCAGAATGGAGGTGTGAAGTCATAGAATGTGGTTGGGTGAAGTCATGGAAAGGAGGTGTGGGAAGTCATAGAATGGAGAAGTGTGAAGTCATAGAGTGGAGGTGAGTGAAGTCACATATTCAAAGTCTATGAAGTCATAGAATGGAGGTTTGTGAAGTCAGAATGGAGGTGTATGAACTCATGAATGGAGGTGTGTGAAGTCACAATGGAGGTGTGTGAAATCAGAGAATGGAGGTGTGTGAAGTCAGAATGCAGGTGTGTGAAGTCAGAGAATGGAGGTGTGTGAAGTCACAGAATGGAGCTGTGTGAAGTCACAGAATGGAGCTGTGTGAAGTCACAATGGAGGTGTATGAAGTCATAGGATGGAGGTGTGTGAAATCAAAGAATGGAGGTTTGTGAAGTCATAGAATGGATTGTGTGTGAAATCACAGAATGGAGGTGTGTGAAGTCACAGAATGGAGGTGTGTAAAGTCACAGAGTGGAGGTGTGTGAAGTCACAGAATGGAGGTTTGTGAAGTCATAGAATGGAGGTGTGTGAAGTCAGAATGCAGCTGTGTGAAGTCATAGAATGGATGTGTGTGAAGTCAGAATAGAGGTGTGTGAACTCATAGAATGGAGGTGTATGAAGTCACAATGGAGGTGTGTGAAGTCACAGAATGGATGTGTGTGAACTCAGAAAGGAGGTGTGTGAAGTCATAGAATGGAGGTCTGTGAAGTCATAGAATGGAGGTGTGTGAAATCATAGAATGGAGTTGTGTGAAGTCACAGAATTGAGGTGTCTGAAGACAGAATGGAGGTGTGTGAAGTCAGAATGGAGGTGTGTGAAGTCAGATAATGGAGGTGTGTGAAGTCACCATGCAGGTGTGTGAACTCATAGAATGGAAGTGTGTGAAGTCATAGAATGGAGGTTTGTGAAGTAAGAATGGAGGTGTGTGAAGTCACCGAATGGAGTTGTGTGAGCTCAGAATGGAGGTGTGTGAAGTCAGAGAATGGAGGTGTTTGAAGTCATAGAATGGAGGTGTGTGAATTCACAGAATGGAGGTATCTGAAGTCAGAATCGAGGTGTGAAGTCATAGAATAGAGGTGGGTGAAGTCATAGAAAGGAGGTGTGGGAAGTCATAGAATGGAGCAGTGTGAAGTCATAGAATGGAGGTGAGTGAAGTCACAGATTCGAGGTCTGTGAAGTCATAGAATGGAGGTGTGTGAAGTCAGAATGGAGGTATGTGAAGTCATAGAATGGAGGTGTGTGAACTCATAGAATGGAGGTGTGTGTCGTCACAATGGAAGTGTGTGAAGTCACAGAATGGAGGTGTGTGAAGTCATATATTGTTGTGTGAAGTCAGAATGGAGGTGTGTGAAGTCACAGAATTGAGGTGTGTGAACTCAGAATGGAGGTGTGTGAAGTCATAGATGGAGGTGTGTGAAGTCATAGTATGGAGGTGTGTGAAATCATAGAATGGAGTTTTGTGAATTCGCAGAATGGAGGAGTGTGAAGTCAGAATGGCGGAGTGTGAAATCACTGAATGGAGGTGTGTGAAGTCACAATGGAGGTGTGTGAAGACATAGAATGGAGGTGCGTGAAGTCACAGAATGGAAGTGTGTGAAGACATAGAATGGAGGTGCGTGAAGTCACAGAATGGAGGTGTGTGAAGTCAGAATGGAGGTGTGAAGTCATAGAATGGGGTTGGGTGAAGTCATGGAAAGGAGGTGTGGGAAGTCATAGAATGGAGAAGTGTGAAGTCATAGAGTGGAGGTGAGTGAAGTCACATATTCAAAGTCTGTGAAGTCATAGAATGGAGGTTTGTGAAGTCAGAATGGAGGTGTATGAACTCATGAATGGAGGTGTGTGAAGTCACAATGGAGGTGTGTGAAGTCATAGAATGGGGGTGTGTGAAATCAGAGAATGAAGGTGTGTGAAGTCAGAATGCAGGTGTGTGAAGTCATAGAATGGAGGTGTGTGAAGTCACAGAATGGAGGTGTGTGAAGTCATAGAATGGAGGTGTGTGAAGTCATAGAATGGAGGTGTGTGAAGTCATAGAACGGATGTTTCTGAAGTAAGAATGAAGGTGTGTGAAGTCATAGAATGGAGGTGTGTGAAGTCAAAATGGAGGTGTGTGAACTCATAGAATGGAGGTGTGTGAAGTCACCGAATGGAGGTGTGTGAAGTCAGAATGGAGGTGTGAAGTCATAGAATGGGGTTGGGTGAAGTCATGGAAAGGAGGTGTGGGAAGTCATAGAATGGAGAAGTGTGAAGTCATAGAGTGGAGGTGAGTGAAGTCACATATTCAAAGTCTGTGAAGTCATAGAATGGAGGTTTGTGAAGTCAGAATGGAGGTGTATGAACTCATGAATGGAGGTGTGTGAAGTCACAATGGAGGTGTGTGAAGTCATAGAATGGGGGTGTGTGAAATCAGAGAATGGAGGTGTGTGAAGTCAGAATGCAGGTGTGTGAAGTCATAGAATGGAGGTGTGTGAAGTCACAGAATGGAGCTGTGTGAAGTCACAGAATGGAGCTGTGTGAAGTCACAATTGAGGTGTGTGAAGTCATAGGATGGAGGTGTGTGAAATCAAAGAATGGAGGTTTGTGAAGTCATAGAATGGATTGTGTGTGAAATCACAGAATGGAGGTGTGTGAAGTCACAGAATGGAGGTGTGTAAAGTCACAGAGTGGAGGTGTGTGAAGTCACAGAATGGAGGTTTGTGAAGTCATAGAATGGAGGTGTGTGAAGTCACAGAATGCAGGTGTGTGAAGTCAGAATAGAGGTGTGCGAAGTCATAGAATGGAGGTGTGTGAAGTCAGAATGCAGCTGTGTGAAGTCATAGAATGGATGTGTGTGAAGTCAGAATAGAGGTGTGTGAACTCATAGAATGGAGGTGTATGAAGTCACAATGGAGGTGTGTGAAGTCACAGAATGGATGTGTGTGAACTCAGAAAGGAGGTGTGTGAAGTCATAGAATGGAGGTCTGTGAAGTCATAGAATGGAGGTGTGTGAAATCATAGAATGGAGGTGTGTGAAGTCACAGAATTGAGGTGTCTGAAGAAAGAATGGAGGTGTGTGAAGTCAGAATGGAGGTGTGTGAAGTCAGATAATGGAGGTGTGTGAAGTCACCATGCAGGTGTGTGAACTCATAGAATGGAAGTGTGTGAAGTCATAGAATGGAGGTTTGTGAAGTAAGAATGGAGGTGTGTGAAGTCAGAGAATGGAGGTGTTTGAAGTCATAGAATGGAGGTGTGTGAATTCACAGAATGGAGGTATCTGAAGTCAGAATCGAGGTGTGAAGTCATAGAATAGAGGTGGGTGAAGTCATAGAAAGGAGGTGTGGGAAGTCATAGAATGGAGCAGTGTGAAGTCATAGAATGGAGGTGAGTGAAGTCACAGATTCGAGGTCTGTGAAGTCATAGAATGGAGGTGTGTGAAGTCAGAATGGAGGTATGTGAAGTCATAGAATGGAGGTGTGTGAACTCATAGAATGGAGGTGTGTGTCGTCACAATGGAAGTGTGTGAAGTCACAGAATGGAGGTGTGTGAAGTCATATATTGTTGTGTGAAGTCAGAATGGAGGTGTGTGAAGTCACAGAATTGAGGTGTGTGAACTCAGAATGGAGGTGTCTGAAGTCATAGATGGAGGTGTGTGAAGTCATAGTATGGAGGTGTGTGAAATCATAGAATGGAGTTTTGTGAATTCGCAGAATGGAGGAGTGTGAAGTCAGAATGGCGGAGTGTGAAATCACTGAATGGAGGTGTGTGAAGTCACAATGGAGGTGTGTGAAGACATAGAATGGAGGTGCGTGAAGTCACAGAATGGAAGTGTGTGAAGTCATAGAATGGAGGTGTGTGAAGTCATAGAATGGATGTTTGTGAAGTAAGAATGAAGGTGTGTGAAGTCATAGAATGGAAGTGTGTGAAGTCACAGAATGGAGGTGTGTGAAGTCATAGAATGGAGCTGTGTGAATTCAGAATAGAGGTGTGTGAAGTCATCGAATGGAGGTGTGTACAGTCATAGAATGGATGTTTCTGAAGTAGGAATGAAGGTGTGTGAAGTCATAGAATGGAGGTGTGTGAAGTCAAAATGGAGGTGTGTGAACTCAAAGAATGGAGGTGTGTGAACTCATAGAATGGAGGTGTGTGAGGTCATGGAATGGAGGTGTGTGAAGTCCAAGAATGGAGGTGTGTGAAGTCAAACAATGGAGGTGTGTGAAGTCACAGAATGGACGTGTGTGAAGTCACAGAATGGAGGTGTGTGAACTCACAGAATGGAGGTGTGTGAAGTCAAAATGGTGGTGTGTGAATTCACAAATGAAGTTGTGTGAAGTCAGAAGGCAGCTGAGTGAAGTCATAGACTGGAGGTCGGTGAAGGCTGAATGGAAGTGTGTGAACTCGGAGAATGGAGGTGTGTGAAGTCAAAATGGAGGTGTGTGAAGTCATAGAATGGTGGTTTTTGATGTCAAAGAATGGAGGTGTGTGAAGTCATAGACTGGAGGTGTGTGAACTCAGATTGGAGGTGTGTGAAATCACAGAAAGCAGGTGTGTCAACTCAGAAACGAGGTGTGTGAAGTCATAGAATGGAGGTGTGTGAAGTCACAGAATGAAGGTGTGTGAAGTCATAGAAGGAGGTGTCTGAAGTCACAGAATGGAGGTGTGTGAAGACACAGAATGGAGGAGTGTTATCTCAGAGAGGAGGTGTGTGAAGTCACAGAATGGAGGTGTGTGAAGTCATAGAATGGAAGTGTGTTAAGTCATAGAATGGAGGTGTGTGAAGTCAGAATGGAGGTGTGTGAAGTCACAGAATGGAGGTGTGTGAACCCAGAATGGAGGTGTGTGAAGTCACAGAATGGAGGTTTGTGAAGTCATAGAATGGAGGTGTATGAAGTCATAGAATGGATGTTGCTGAAGTAAGATTGAAGGTGTGTGAAGTCATAGAATGGAGGTGTATGTACTCATACAATGGAGGTATGTGAATTCATGGAACGGAGGTGTGTGAAGTCAAAGAATGGAGGTGTATGATGTCAAACAATGGAAGTGTGTGAAGTCATAGAATGGAGGTGTGTGAAGTCTTAGAATGGAGGTGTGTGAAGTCATAGAATGGAGGTGTGTGAAGTCACAGAAGGGAGGTGTGTGAAGTCACAGAATGGAGGTGTGTAAAGTCACAGAGTGGAGGTGTGTGAAGGCACAGAATGGAGGGGTGTGAAGTCAAAGAATGGAGGAATGTGAAGTCACAGAATGTAGATGTGTGAAGTCAGAATAGACGTGTGGGAAGTCATAGAATGGAGGTGTGTGAAGTCAGAATGGCGCTGTGTGAACTCATAGAATGGAGGTGTGTGAAGTCACAATGGAGATGTGTGAAGTCATAGAATGGTGGTTTTTGAAGTCACAGAATGGAGGTGTGTTAAGTCATAGAATGGAGGTGTGTGAAGTCAGATTATAGGTATGTGAAGTCACAAAATGGAGGTGTGTCAACTCAGAAATGAGGTATGTGAAGTCATAGAATGGAGGTGTGTGAAGTCACAGAATTGAGGTGTGTGAAGTCAGAATGGAGGTGTGTGAATTCAGAATGGAGGTGTGTGAAGTCATAGAATGGAGGTGTGTGAAGTCACAAAATGGAGGTGTATAAAGTCATATAATGGAGGTGTGTGAAGTCACAGAATGGAGGTGTGTGAAGTCATAGAATGGAGATGTGTTAAGTCACAGAATGGAGGTGTGTGAAATCGTAGAATGGAGGTGTGTGAAGTCAGAGAATCAAGGAGTGTGAAGTCACAGAATGGAGGTGTGTGAAGTCACAAAATGGAGTTGTGTGAATTCATAATGGAGGTGAGTGAAGTCACAGAATGGAGGTGTGTGAAGTCATAGAATGGAAGTGTGTGACGTCATAAATATTGGGGTGTGAAGTCATAGAATGGAGGTTTGAAGTCATAGAATGGAGGTGTGAAGTCACAGAATGGAGGTGTGTGAAGTCAGAGAAGGCAGGTGTGTGAAGTCACAGAATAGAGTTGTGTGAAGTCACAATGGAGGTATGTGAATTCATAGAATGGAGGTGTGTGAAGTCAAACAATGGAAGTGTGTGAAGTCATAGAATGGAAGTGTGTGAAGTCAAAATGGAGGTGTGAGAAGTCCGAGAATGGAGGTGTGTGAAGTCAAAGAATGGACGTGTGTGAAGTCAAAATTGTGGTGTGTGAAATCACAAATGCAGGTGTGTGAAGTCACAGAATGGAGGTCTGTGAAGTCACAATGGAGGTGTGTGAAGTCAAAGAATGGATATGTGTGAAGTCATAGAATGGAAGTGTATGAAGTCATGGAATGGAGGTTTGTGAAGTCAAACATTGGAAGCGTGTGAAGTTACAGAATGGAGGTGTGTGAAGTCATAGAATGGAGGTGTGTGAAATCATAGAATGGAGGTCTGTGAAGTCATAGAATGGAGGTGTGTGAAATCATAGAATGGAGGTGTGTGAAGTCACAGAATTGAGGTGTCTGAAGACAGAATGGAGGTGTGTGAAGTCAGAATGGAGGTGTGTGAAGTCAGATAATGGAGGTGTGTGAAGTCACAATGCAGGTGTGTGAACTCATAGAATGGAAGTGTGTGAAGTCATAGAATGGAGGTTTGTGAAGTAAGAATGGAGGTGTGTGAAGTCACCGAATGGAGTTGTGTGAGCTCAGAATGGAGGTGTGTGAAGTCAGAGAATGGAGGTGTTTGAAGTCATAAAATGGAGGTGTGTGAATTCACAGAATGGAGGTATCTGAAGTCAGAATCGAGGTGTGAAGTCATAGAATAGAGGTGGGTGAAGTCATAGAAAGGAGGTGTGGGAAGTCATAGAATGGAGCAGTGTGAAGTCATAGAATGGAGGTGAGTGAAGTCACAGATTCGAGGTCTGTGAAGTCATAGAATGGAGGTGTGTGAAGTTAGAATGGAGGTATGTGAAGTCATAGAATGGAGGTGTGTGAACTCATAGAATGGAGGTGTGTGTCGTCACAATGGAAGTGTGTGAAGTCACAGAATGGAGGTGCGTGAAGTCATATATTGGTGTGTGAAGTCAGAATGGAGGTGTGTGAAGTCACAGAATTGAGGTGTGTGAACTCAGAATGGAGGTGTGTGAAGTCATAGAGGGAGGTGTGTGAAGTCATAGTATGGAGGTGTGTGAAATCATAGAATGGAGTTTTGTGAATTCGCAGAATGGAGGAGTGTGAAGTCAGAATGGCGGAGTGTGAAGTCATAGAATGGAGGTGTGTGAAGTTAGAATGGAGGTGTGTGAACTCATTGAATGGAGGTGTGTGAAGTCACAATGGAGGTGTGTGAAGACATAGAATGGAGGTGCGTGAAGTCACAGAATGGAAGTGTGTGAAGTCATAGAATGGAGGTGTGTGAAGTCATAGAATGGATGTTTGTGAAGTAAGAATGAAGGTGTGTGAAGTCATAGAATGGAAGTGTGTGAAGTCACAGAATGGAGGTGTGTGAAAACATAGAATGGAGCTGTGTGAATTCAGAATGGAGGTGTGTGAAGTCATCGAATGGAGGTGTGTACAGTCATAGAATGGATGTTTCTGAAGTAGGAATGAAGGTGTGTGAAGTCATAGAATGGAGGTGTGTGAAGTCAAAATGGAGGTGTGTGAACTCAAAGAATGGAGGTGTGTGAACTCATAGAATGGAGGTGTGTGAAGTCATGGAATGGAGGTGTGTGAAGTCCAAGAATGGAGGTGTGTGAAGTCAAACAATGGAGGTGTGTGAAGTCACAGAATGGACGTGTGTGAAGTCACAGAATGGAGGTGTGTGAACTCACAGAATGGAGGTGTGTGAAGTCAAAATGGTGGTGTGTGAATTCACAAATGAAGGTGTGTGAAGTCAGAAGGCAGCTGAGTGAAGTCATAGAATGGAGGTGGGTGAAGGCAGAATGGAAGTGTGTGAACTCGTAGAATGGAGGTGTGTGAAGTCAAAATGGAGGTGTGTGAAGTCATAGAATGGTGGTCTTTGATGTCAAAGAATGGAGGTGTGTGAAGTCATAGACTGGAGGTGTGTGAACTCAGATTGGAGGTGTGTGAAATCACAGAAAGCAGGTGTGTCAACTCAGAAACGAGGTGTGTGAAGTCATAGAATGGAGGTGTGTGAAGTCACAGAATGAAGGTGTGTGAAGTCATAGAAGAAGGTGTCTGAAGTCACAAAATGGAGGTGTGTGAAGACACAGAATGGAGGAGTGTTATCTCAGAGAGGAGGTGTGTGAAGTCACAGAATGGAGGTGTGTGAAGTCATAGAATGGAAGTGTGTTAAGTCATAGAATGGAGGTGTGTGAAGTCAGAATGGAGGTGTGTGAAGTCACAGAATGGAGGTGTGTGAACCCAGAATGGAGGTGTGTGAAGTCACAGAATGGAGGTTTGTGAAGTCATAGAATGGAGGTGTATGAAGTCATAGAATGGATGTTGCTGAAGTAAGATTGAAGGTGTGTGAAGTCATAGAATGGAGGTGTATGAACTCATACAATGGAGGTATGTGAATTCATGGAACGGAGGTGTGTGAAGTCACAGAATGGAGGTGTGTAAAGTCACAGAGTGGAGGTGTGTGAAGGCACAGAATGGAGGGGTGTGAAGTCAAAGAATGGAGGAATGTGAAGTCACAGAATGTAGATGTGTGAAGTCAGAATAGACGTGTGGGAAGTCATAGAATGGAGGTGTGTGAAGTCAGAATGGCGCTGTGTGAACTCATAGAATGGAGGTGTGTGAAGTCACAATGGAGATGTGTGAAGTCATAGAATGGTGGTTTTTGAAGTCACAGAATGGAGGTGTGTTAAGTAATAGAATGGAGGTGTGTGAAGTCAGATTATAGGTGTGTGAAGTCACAAAATGGAGGTGTGTCAACTCAGAAATAAGGTATGTGAAGTCATTGAATGGAGGTGTGTGAAGTCACAGAATTGAGGTGTGTGAAGTCAGAATGGAGGTGTGTGAATTCAGAATGGAGGTGTGTGAAGTCATAGAATGGAGGTGTGTGAAGTCACAAAATGGAGGTGTAGGAAGTCATATAATGGAGGTGTGTGAAGTCACAGAATGGAGGTGTGTGAAGTCATAGAATGGAGATGTGTTAAGTCACAGAATGGAGGTGTGTGAAATCGTAGAATGGAGGTGTGTGAAGTCAGAGAATCAAGGAGTGTGAAGTCACAGAATGGAGGTGTGTGAAGTCACAAAATGGAGTTGTGTGAATTCATAATGGAGGTGAGTGAAGTCACAGTATGGAGGTGTGTGAAGTCATAGAATGGAAGTGTGTGAAGTCATAGAATGTAGGTGTTTGATGTCAGAATGGAGGTGTGTGAAGTCACAGAATGGAGGTGTGTGACGTCATAAATACTGGTGTGTGAAGTCATAGAATGGAGGTTTGAAGTCATAGAATGGAGGTGTGAAGTCACAGAATGGAGGTGTGTGAAGTCAGAGAAGGCCGGTGTATGAAATCACAGAATAGAGTTGTGTGAAGACACAATGGAGGTGTGTGAATTCATAGAATGGAGGTGTGTGAAGTCAAACAATGGAAGTGTGTAAAGTCATAGAATGGAAGTGTGTGAAGTCAAAATGGAGGTGTGAGAAGTCCGAGAATGGAGGTGTGTGAAGTCAAAGAATGGACGTGTGTGAAGTCAAAATTGTGGTGTGTGAAATCACAAATGCAGGTGTGTGAAGTCACAGAATGGAGGTCTGTGTAGTCACAATGGAGGTGTGTGAAGTCAAAGAATGGATATGTGTGAAGACATAGAATGGAAGTGTATGAAGTCATGGAATGGAGGTTTGTGAAGTCAAACATTGGAAGCGTGTGAAGTTACAGAATGGAGGTGTGTGAAGTCATAGAATGGAGGTGTGTGAAATCAGAGAATGGAGGTGTGTGAAGTCATAGAATGGAGGTGTGTGAAGTCAGAGCATGGAGGTTTGTGAAGTCATAGAATGGAGGTGTGTGAAGTCATAGATTGGAAGCGTGTGAAGTCATAGAATGGAGGTGTGTGAAGTCATAGATTGAAGGTGTGGGGAAGTCATAGTATGGAGGTGTGTGAAGTCACAGAAAGGAGGTGTGTGAAGTCACAGAATGGAGTTGTGTATAGTCACAACGGAGGTGTGTGAAGTCATGGGATGGAGGTGTGTGAAATCAAACAATGGAGGTTTGTTAAGTCATAGAATGGATTGTGTGTGAAATCACAGAATGGAGGTGTGTGAAGTCACAGAATGGAGGTGTGTAACGTCACAGAGTGGAGGTGTGTGAAGTCACAGAATGGAGGTTTGTGAAGTCATAGAATGGAGGTGTGTGAAGTCAAAGAATGCAGGTGTGTGAAGTCAGAATAGAGGTGTGCGAAGTCATAGAATGGAGGTGAGTGAAGTCCGAATGGAGCTGTGTGAATTCATAGAATGGATGTGTGTGAAGTCAGAATGGAGGTGTGTGAACTGATAGAATGGAGGTGTATGAAGTCACAATGGAAGTGTGTGAAGTCACAGAATGGATGTGTGTGAACTCCGAAAGGAACTGTGTGAAGTCATAGAATGGAGGTCTGTGAAGTCATAGAATGGAGGTGTGTGAAATCATAGAATGGAGGTGTGTGAAGTCACAGAATTGAGGTGTGTGAAGACAGAATGGAGGTGTGCGAAGTCAGAATGGAGGTGTGTGAAGTCAGATAATGGAGGTGTGTGAAGTCACAATGCAGGTGTGTGAACTCATAGAATGGAGGTGTGTGAAGTCACAATGGAGGTGTGTGAAGTCATAGAATGGAGGTGTTTGCAGTCACAGAATGGAGTTGTGTGAAGTCATAGAATGGAGGTGTTTGCAGTCACAGAATGGAGGTGTGTGAAGTCATAGAATGGAGGTGTGTGAAGTCATAGAATGGAAGTGTGTGAAGTCATAGAATGGAGGTATGTGATGTCATAGAATGTAGGTGTGTGAAGTCATAGAATAGAGGTGTGTGAAGTCACGGAAGGGAGGTGTGTGAATTCCAGAATGGAGATGTGTGAAGTCACAGAATGGAGGTGTGTGAAGTCATAGAATGGAGGTGTGTGAAGTCACAGAATGGAGGTTTGTGAAGTCACGGAATGGAGGTGTGTGAAGTCACAGAATGGAGGTGTGTGAACTCAGGATGGAGGTGTGTGAAGTCACAGAATGGAGGTGTTTGAAGTCCTAGAAAGGAAGTGTGTGAAGTCATAGAACGGAGGTGTGTGAAGTAAGAATGGAGGTGTGTGAAGTCACAGAATGGAGGTGTGTGAAGTCCTAGAATGGAAGTGTGTGAAGTCATAGAATGGAGGTGTGTGAAGTAAGAATGGAGGTGTGTAAAGTCACGGAATGGAGGTGTGTGAAGTCACAGAATGGAAGTGTGTGAAGTCATAGAATGGAGGTTTGTGAAGTAAGAATGGAGGTGTGTGAAGTCACCGAATGGAGTTGTGTGAACTCTGAATAGAGGTGTGTGAATTCACAGAATGGAGGTTTGTGAAGTCATAGAATGGAGTTGTGTTAGGTCATAGAATGGATGTTTCTGAAGTAAGAATGAAGGTGTGTGAAGTCATACAATAGAGGGGTGCGAAGTCATAGAATGGAGGTGTGTGAAGTCACAGAATGGAGGTATCTGAAGTCAGAATGGAGGTGTGAAGTCATAGAAAAGTGGTGGGTGAAGTCATAGAAAGGAGGTGTGGGAAGTCATAGAATGGAGCAGTGTGAAGTCATAGAGTGGAGGTGAGTGAAGTCACAGATTCGAGGTCTGTGAAGTCATAGAATGGAGGTGTGTGAAGTCAGAATGGAGGTGTGTGAAGTCATAAAATGGAGGATTGTGAACTCGTAGAATGGATGTGTGTGACGTAACAATGGGAGTGTGTGAAGTCACAGAATGGAGGTGTGTGAAGTCCTACATTGGTGTGTGAAGTCAGAATAGAGGTATGTGAAGTCAAAGAATGGAGGTGTGTGAACTCAGAATGGAGGTGTGTGAAGTCATAGATGGTGGTGTGTGAAGTCATAGTATGATGGTGTTTGAAATCATAGAATGGAGTTTTGTGAATTCACAGAATGGAGGAGTGTGAAGTCATGGAATGGAGGTGTGTGAAGTCATCGAATGGAGGTGTGCGAAGTATTGGAATGGAGGTGTGTGAAGTCACAGAATGGAGGTGTGTGAAGTCAGAATGGAGTTGTGTGAAGTCATAGAGTTAAGGTGTGTGATCTCAGAATGGAGGTGTGTGAAGTCATAGAATGGAGATTTGTGAAGTCAGAATGGAGGTGTGTGAACTCATAGAATGGAGGTGTGTGAAGTCACAGAATGGAGATGTGTGAAGTCATAGAATGGAGCTGTGTGAAGTCAGATTGGAGGTGTGTGAAGTCACAGAATGGAGGTGTGTGAACTCAGAATGGAGGTGTGTGAAGTCACAGAATGGAGTTGTGTGAAGTCATAGAATGGAGGTGTGTGAAGTCAGAATGGAGTTGTATGAAGTCATAGAATGGAGGTGTGTGATGTCAGAATGGAAGTGTTTGAAGTCATAGAATGGAGGTGTGTGAAGTCAGAATGGAGGTGTGTGAAGTCATAGAATGGAGGTGTGTGAAGTCACAATGGAGGTGTGTGAACTCATAGAATGGAGGTGTGTGAAGTCACAGAATGGAGGTGTATGAAGTCATAGAATGGAGCTGTGTGAAGTCAGATTGGAGTTGTGTGAAGTCACAGAATGGAGGTGTGTGAACTCAGAATGGAGGTGTGTGAAGTCACAGAATGGAGGTGTGTGAAGTCATAGAATGTAGGTGTGTGAAGTCATAGAATGGAGGTGTGTGAAGTCATAATATAGGTGTGTGAAGTCAAAGAATTGAGGTGTGTGAAGTCACAGAATGGAGGTGTGTGAGGTCATAGAATGGAGGTGTGTGAAGTCATAGAATGGAGGTGTGTGAAGTCATAGAATGGAGGTTTCTGAAGTAAGAATGGAGGTGTGTGAAGTCATAGAATGGAGGTGTGTGAAGTCAAAATGGAGATGTGTTAAGTCATAGAATAGAGGTGTGTGAACTCAGATTGGAGGTGTGTGAAATAACAGAAAGCAGGTGTGTCAACTCAGAAACGAGGTGTGTGAAGTCATAGAATGGAGGTGTGTGAAGTCAGAATGGAGATGTGTGAAGTCATAGAATAGAGGTGTGTGAAGTCACAATGCAGGTGTGTGAACTCATAGAATTGAGGTGGGTGAAGTCACAATGCAGGTGTGTGAAGTCATAGAATGGAGGTGTGTGAAGTCATAGAATGGAGGTGGTGAAGTGACAGAATGGAGGTGTGTGAAGTCATAGAATGGAGGTGTGTGAAGTCACAGAATGGTGATGTGTGAAGTCATAGAACGGAGGGGTGTGAAGTCATAGAATGGAGGTGTGTTAAGTCATAGAATGGAGGTGTGGAAGTCACAGAATGGAGGTGTGTGAAGTCACAGAATGGAGGTGTGTGGAGTCGTACAATGGAGGTGTGTGAAGTCACAGAATGGAGGGGTGTGAATTCATAGAAGGGATTTGTGTGAAGTCATAGAATGGAGGTGTGTGAAGTCACAGAATGGAGGTGTGTGAAGACACAGAATGGAAGTGGGTGAACTCACAATAGAGGTGTGTGAAGTCACAGAATGGAGGTGTGTGTATTCATAGAAGGGAGGTGTGTGAAGTCATAGAATGGAGGTGTGAGAAGTCACAGAAAGGAAGTGTGTGAAGTCAAAATGGAGGTGTGTGAAGTCAGAGAATGGAGGTGTGTGAAGTCACAGAATGGAGGTGTGTGAAGTCAAAATGGAGGTGTGTGAAGTCAAAGAATGGATGTGTTTGAAGTCATAGAATGGAGGTGTATGAAGTCATGGAATGGAGGTGTGTGAAGTCAAACATTGGAAGTGTGTGAAGTTACAGAATGGAGGTGTGTGAAGTCATAGAATGGAGGTGTGTGAAGTCAGAGAATGAGGTGTGTAAAGTCAGAATGCAGGTGTGTGAAGTCATCGATTGGAGGTGTGTGAAGACATAGAGGGAGGTGTGTGATGTCAAAGAATGGAGTTCTGTGAAGTCACAGTGGGGGTGTGTGAAGTTATAGAATGGAGGTGTGTGAAGTCAAAGAATGGAGGTGTGTGAAGCCACAGAATGGAGGTGTGTGAAGTCACAGCATGGAGGTGTGTGAAGTCAGAATGGAGATGTGTGAAGTCATAGAATGGAGGTTTGTGAAGTCACAATGCAGGTGTGTGAACTCATAGAATGGAGGTGGGTGAAGTCACAATGCAGGTGTGTGAAGTCATAGAATGGAATTGTGTGAACTCAGAAAAGAGGTGTGTGAAGTCACAGAATAGAGGTGTGTGAAGTCATACAATGGAGGTGTGTGAAGTCACAGAATGGAGGTGTGTGAATTCATAGAATGGAGGTGTGTGAAGTCACAGAAGGGAGGTGTGTGAAGTCAGAAGGGAGGTGTGTGAAGTCACAGAATGGAGATGTGTGAACTCAGAATGGAGGTGTGGGAAGTCACAGAATGGAGGTTTGTGAAGTCATAGAATGGAGGTGTGTGAAGTCAGAATGGAGGTGTGAAGTGATAGAATAGAGGTGGGTGAAGTCATAGAAAGGAGTTGTGGGAAGTCATAGAATAGAGGAGTGTGAAGTCATAGAATGGAGGTGTGTGAAGTCACAGAATGGAGGTGTGTGAACTCAGAATAGAGTGTGGGAAGTCACAGAATGGAGGTGTGTGCGGTCATAGAATGGATGTTTCTGAAGTAAGAATGAAGGTGTGTGAAGTCATAGAATGGAGGTGTGTGAAGTCATAGAATGGAGGTGTGTGAAGTCACAGAATGGAGGTGTGTGAAGTCAGAATGGAGGTGTGAAGTCATAGAAAGGAGTTGTGGGAAGTCATAGAATAGAGGAGTGTGAAGTCATAGAATGGAAGTGAGTGAAGTCACAGATCCGAGGTCTGTGAATTCATAGAATGGAGATGTGTGATGTCAGAAATGAGGAGTGTGAAGTCCTAGAATGGATGTGTGTGAACTCATAGAATGGAGGTGTGTGACGTCACAATGGAAGTGTGTGAAGTCACAGAATGGAGGTGTGTGAAGTCATATATTGGAGGTGTGTGAAGTCAGAATGGAGGTGTGTGAAGTCACAGAATGGAGGTTTGTGAAGTCATAGATGGTGGTGAGTGAGGTCATAGAATGGATGTTTCTGAAGTAAGAATGAAGGTGTGTGAAGTCATAGAATGGAGGTGTGTGAAGTCATTGAATGGAGGTGTGTGAAGTCACTGAATGGAAGTGTGTGAAGTCAGAATCGAGGTGTGAATGAACGTGGGTGAAGTCATAGAAAGGAGGTGTGGGAAGTCATAGAATGGAGGAGTGTGAAGTCATAGAATGGAGGTGTGTGAACTCATAGAAAGGAGGTGTGTGACGTCACAATGGAAGTGTGTGAAGTCACAGAATGGAGGTGTGTGAATTCATACAATGGAGGTGTGTGAAGTCAGAATGGAATTTTGGGAAGTCACAGAATTGAGCTGTGTGAATTCAAAATGGAGGTGTGTGAAGTCATAGAATGGAGGTGTGTGAAGTCAGAATGGGGGTGTGTGAACTCATAGAATGGAGGTGTGTGTAGTCACAATGGAGGTGTGTGAAGTCATAGAATGGGTGTTTGTGAAGTAAAAATGAAGGTGTGTGAAGTCATAGAATGGAGGTGTGTGAAGTCACAGAATGGAGGTGTGTGAATTCATAGAATGGAGGTGTGTGAAGTCATAGAATGGAGGTGTGTGAAGTCACAGAGTGGAGGTGTTTGAAGTCATAGAACGGGTGTTTGTGAAGTAAAAATGAAGGAGTGTGAAGTCATAGAATGGAGGTGTGTGAAGTCACAGAATGGAGGTGTGGGAAGTCACAGATTGCAGGAGTGTGAAGTTACAGAATGGAGGTGTGTGAACCCAGAATGGAGGTGTGTAAAGTCACAAAATGGAGGTGTGTGAAGTCATAGAATGGATGTGTGTGAAGTCATGGAATGCAGGTGTGTGAAGTCACAGAGTGGACGGTATGAAGTCATAGAATTGAGGTGTGTGAAGTCACAGAATTGAGGTGTTTGGAGACATATATTGGAGGTGTGTGAAATCAAAATGGATGTGTGAAGTCATAGAATGGAGGTGTGTGAAATCATAGAATGAGGGTGTGTGAGGTCATAGAATGGAGGTGTGTGAAGTCACAGAATGGAGGTGTGTGAAGTCATAGAATGGAGGTGTGTGAAGTCATAGAATGGAGGTTTGTGAAGTCATAGAATGGAGGTGTGTGAAGTCATAGAATTGAGATGTGTGAAATCATAGAATGGAGTTTTGTGAAGTCACAGAATGGAGCTGTGTAAGTCAGAATTCAGGTGTGTGAAGTCATAGAATGCAGATGTGTGAAGTCATAGAATGGAGGATTGTGAAGTCACCGAAGGGAGGTTTGTGAAGTCATAGAATGGAGGTATGTGAAGTCAAATTGGAGGGGTGTGAAGTCAGAGAATATAGGTGTGTGAACTCATAGAATGGAGGTGGGTGAAGTCATATAATGGAGGTGTATGAAGTCATAGAATGGAGGTCTGTGAATTCACAGAATGGACGGGTATGAAGTCATAGAATGAAGGTGTGTGAAGTCAGAGAATTGAGGTGTTTGAGGTCATATATTGGAGGTGTGTGAAGTCAAACAATGGAGGTGTGTGAACTCAGAAAGGAGGTGTGTGAAGTCACAGAATGGAAGTGTATGAAGTAATAGAAAGGAAGTGTGTGAAGTCACAGAATGGAGGTGTGTGAAGTCAAAATGGAGGTGTGTGAAGTCACAAATGGAGGTGTGTGAAGTCACAGAATGTAGGTGTGTGAAGTCAAAATGGAGGTGTGTGAAGTAAAAAATGGCGGTGTGTGAACTCATGGAATGGAGGTGTGTGAAGTCATGGAATGGAGGTTTCTGAAGTCAAACATTGAAAGTGTGTGAAGTTACAGAAAGGAGACGTGTGAAGTCATAGAATGGAGGTGTGTGAAGTCATAGAATGGAGGAGGGTGAAGTCAGAATGGAGATTTGTGAAGTCATAGAATGGAGGTGTGTGAAGTCCTAGAATGTTGGTGTATGAAGTCATAGAATGGAGGTGTATGAAGTCATACAATGGAGGTTTGTGAAGTCAAACATTGGAAGTGTGTGAAGTTACAGAATGGAGATGTGTGAAGTCATAGAATGGAGGTGGGTGAAGTCATAGAATGGAGGAGTGTGAAGTCAGAATGGAGATGTGTGAAGTCACATAATGGAGGTGTGTGAAGTCATAGTATGTTGGTGTGTGAAGTCATAGAATGTAGGTGTATGAAGTCATAGAATGGAGGTGTGTGAAGTCAGAATACAGGTGTGTGAATTCATAGAATGGAGGTGTGTGAAGTCATAGAATGGAGGTGTGTGAAGTCATAGAATGGAAGTGTGTGAAGTCATAGAATGGAGGTGTGTGATGTCATAGAATGTAGGTGTGTGAAGTCATAGAATGGAGGTGTGTGAAGTCACGGAAGGGAGGTGTGTGAAGTCACAGAATGGAGGTGTGTGAAGTTACAATGGAGGTGTGTGAAGTCATAGAATGGAGGTGTGTGAAGTCAAAGAATGGAGGTGTGTGAAGTCATAGAATGGAGGGTGTGAAATCACAGAATGGAGGTGTGTGAAGTCATAGAATGGAGGAGTGTGAAGTCACTGAATGGAGGTGTGTGAAATCATAGAATGGAGGTGTGTGAAGTCATAGAATGGAGGAGTGTGAAGTCACTGAATGGAGGTGTGTGAAGTCACAGAATGGAGGTGTGTGAAGTCACAATATAGGTGTGTGAAGTCATAGAATGGAGGTGTGTGAAGTCACAGAATGGAGTTGTGTGAAGTCATAGAATGGAGGAGTGTGAAGTCACTGAATGGAGGTGTGTGAAATCATAGAATGGAGGTGTGTGAAGTCACAGAATGGAGGTGTGTGAAGTCAGAATGGAGGTGTGAAGTCATAGAATGGAGGTGGGTGAGGTCATAGAAATTAGGTGTGGGAAGTCATAGAATGGAGAAGTGTGAAGTCATAGAGTGGAGGTGAGTGAAGTCACAGATTCGAGGTCTGTGAAGTCATAGAATGGAGGTGTGTGAAGTCAGAATGTAGGTGTACGAAGTCGTAGAATAGAGGTGTGTGAAGTCAGAATGGAGGTGTGTGAAGTCATAGAATGGGGGTGTGTGAACTCATAGAATGGAGGTGTGTGACGTCACTATGGAAGTTTGTGAAGTCATAGAATGGAGGTGTGTGAAGTCACAGAATGGAGGTGTGTGAAGTCATACAATGGAGGTGTGTGAAGTCAAAATGGAGGTGTGTGAAGTCAAAGAATGGAGGTGTGTGAACTCAGAATGGCGGTGTGTGAAGTAATTGATGGAGGTGTGTGAAGTCATAGTATGGAGATATGTGAAATCATAGAATGGAGTTTTGTGAAGTCACAGAATGGAGTTGTGTGAGTCAGAATTGAGGTGTGTGAAGTCATAGAATGTAGATATCTGAAGTCATAGAATGGAGTATTGTGAAGTCAGCGAAGGGAGGTTTGTGAAGTCATAGCATGGAGGTATGTGAAGTCAAATTGGAGGGGTGTGAAGTCAGAGAATGGAGGTGTGTGAAGTCATAGAATGGAGGTGGGTGAAATCATAGAATGGAGGTGTATGAAGTCATAGAATGGAGGTCTGTGAAGTCACAGAATGGACGGGTATGAAGTCATAGAATGAAGGTGTGTGAAGTCAGAGAATTGAGGTGTTTGAGGTCATATATTGGAGGTGTGTGAAGTCAAACAATGGAGGTGTGGAAACTCAGAAAGGAGGTATGTGAAGTCACAGAATGGAAGTGTGTGAAGTAATAGAAAGGAAGTGTGTGAAGTCATAGAATGGAGGTGTGTGAAGTCACAGAATGGAGGTGTGTGAAGTCAAAATGGAGGTGTGTGAAGTCACAAATGGAGGTGTGTGAAGTCACAGAATGTAGGTGTGTGAAGTCAAAATGGAGGTGTGTGAAGTCAAAGAATGGCGGTGTGTGAACTCATGGAATGGAGGTGTGTGAAGTTATGGAATGGAGGTTTGTGAAGTCAAACATTGGAAGTGTGTGAAGTTACAGAAAGGAGATGTGTGAAGTCATACAATGGAGGTGTGTGAAGTCATAGAATGGAGGAGTGTGAAGTCAGAATGGAGATTTGTGAAGTCATAGAATGGAGGTGTGTGAAGTCCTAGAATGTTGGTGTATGAAGTCATAGAATGGAGGTGTATGAAGTCATAGAATGGGTGTGTGTGAAGTCAGAATGCAGGTGTGTGAAGTCATAGAATGGAGGTGTGTGAAGTCATAGAATGGAGGTGTGTGAAGTCATAGAATGGAAGTGTGTGAAGTCATAGAATGGAGGTGTGTGATGTCATAGAATGTAGGTGTGTGAAGTCATAGAATAGAGGTGTGTGAAGTCACGGAAGGGAGGTGTGTGACGTCCAGAATGGAGATGTGTGAAGTCATAGAATGTAGGTGTGTCAACTCAGAAAGGAGGTGTGTGAAGTCAAAGAATGGAGGTGATTGAAGTCATACAATGGAGGTGGGTGAAGTCAAAATGGAGGTGTGTGAAGTCAAAGAATGGAGGTGTGTGAACTCAGAATGGCGGTGTGTGAAGTAACTGATGGAGGTGAGTGAAGTCATAGTATGGAGATATGTGAAATCATAGAATGGAGTTTTGTGAAGTCACAGAATGGAGTTGTGTGAGTCAGAATTGAGGTGTGTGAAGTCATAGAATGTAGATGTGTGAAGTCATAGATGGAGTATTGTGAAGTCACCGAAGGGAGGTTTGTGAAGTCATAGAATGGAGGTATGAGAAATCAAATTAGAGGGGTGTGAAGTCGGAGAATGGAGGTGTGTGAAGTCATAGAATGGAGGTGGGTGAAGTCATAGAATGGAGGTGTGTGAATTCAGATTGGAGGTGTGTGAAGTCATAGAATGGAGGTGTGTCAACTCAGAAAGGAGGTGTGTGAAGTCAAACAATGGAGGTGAATGAAGTCATAGAATGGAGGTGTGTGAACTCATAGAATGGAGGCGTCTGACGTCACAATGGTAGTTTGTGAAGTCATAGAATGGAGTTGTGTGAAGTCACAGAATTGAGGTGTGTGAAGTCAGAATGGAGGTGTGAAGTCATAGAATGGAGGTGGGTGAAGTCACAGAAATTAGGTGTGTGAAGTCATAAAATGGAGGTGTGTGAACTCATAGAATGGAGGTGAGTGACGCCACAATGGAAGTTTGTGAAGTCATAGAATGGAGGTGTGTGAAGTCACAGAATGGAGGTGTGTGAAGTCATAAAATGGAGGTGTGTGAAGTCATAGAATGGAGGTGTGTGAAGTCACGGAAGGGAGGTGTGACGTCCAGAATGGAGATGTGTGAAGTTACAATGGAGGTGTGTGAAGTCATAGAATGGAGATGTGTGAAGTCAAAGAATGGAGGTGTGTGAAGTCATAGAATGGAGGTGTGTGAAACCACAGAATGGAGGTGTGTGAATTCGCAGAATGGAGGTGTGTAAAGACCCAGATTGGAGATGTGTGAAGTCACAGAGTGGAGGTGTATGAAGTCATAGAATGGAGGTTTGTGAAGTCACAGAATGGAGGTGTGTGAAGTCAGAATAGAGGTGTGTAAAGTCATAGAATTGAGGTGTGTGAAGTCAGAAAGGAGCTGTGTTAAGTTATAGAATGGAGGTGTGTGAAGTCAAAATGGAGGTGTGTGAACTCATAGAATGGAGGTGTGTGAAGTCACAGAATGGAGGTGTGTGAACTCATAGAATGGAGGTGTGTGAATTCAGATTGGAGGTGTGTGAAGTCATAGAATGGAGGTGTGTCAACTCAGAAAGGAGGTGTGTGAAGTCATAGAATGGAGGTGAGTGAAGTCATAGAATGGAGGTGTGTGAAATCATAGAATGGAGGTTTGTGAAGTCACAGAATTTAGGTGTGTGAAGTCAGAATGGAGGTTTGTGAGGTAAGAATGGAGGTGTGTGAAGTCATAGAATGGAGGTGTGTGAAGTCACAATGCAGGTGTGTGAATTCATAAAATGGAGTTGTGTGAAGTCAAATGTAGGTGTGTGAAGTCATACAATGGAGGTGTGTGAAGTCATAGACTGGAGGTGTGTGAAGTCACAGAAGGGAGGTGTGTGAACTCATAGAATGGAGGTGTGTGAAGTGACAGAATGGAAGTGTGTGAAATCATAGAATGGAGGTGTGTGAAGTCACAGAATGGAGGTGTGTGAAGTCAGAATGGAGGTGTGTGAAGTCATAGAATGGAGTTGTGTGAAGTCAGAATGGAGGTGTGAAGTCAGAATGGAGGTGGGTGAAGTCATAGAAATTAGGTGTGGGAAGTCATAGAATGGAGAAGTGTGAAGTCATAGAGTGGAGGTGAGTGAAGTCACAGATTCGAGGTCTGTGAATTCATAGAATGGATGTGTGTGAAGTCAGAATGTAGGTGTTCGAAGTCAAAAATAGATGTGTGTGAAATCAGAATGGAGGTGTGTGAAGTCATAGAATGGAGGTGTGTGAACTCATAGAATGGAGGTGTGTGACGTCACAATGGAAGTTTGTGAAGTCATTGAATGGAGGTGTGTGAAGTCACAGAATAGAGGTGTGTGAAGTCATACAAGGGAGGTGTGTGAAGTCCGAATGGAGGTGTGTGAAGTCACAGAATGGAGGTGTGTGATCTCAGAATGGAGGTGTGTGAAGTCATAGATGGAGGTGTGTGAAGTCATAGTATGGAGATATGTGAAATCATAGAATGGAGTTTTGTGAAGTCACAGAATGGAGGTGTGTGAGTCAGAATTAGGTGTGTGAAGTCATAGAATGTAGATGTGTGAAGTCATAGAATGGAGTATTGTGAAGTCACCGAAGGGAGGTTTGTGAAGTCATAGAATGGAGGTATGAGAAATCAAATTAGAGGGGTGTGAAGTCGAAGAATGGAGGTGTGTGAAGTCATAGAATGGAGGTGGGTGAAGTCATAGAATGGAGGTGTGTCAACTCAGAAATGAGATGTGTGAAGTCATAGAATGGAGGTGAGTGAAGTCATAGAATGGAGATGTGTGAAATCATAGAATGGAGGTGTGTGAAGTCACAGAATTTAGGTGTGTGAAGTCAGAATGGAGGTGTGGGAAGTAATTGATGGAGGTGTGTGAAGTCATAGTATGGAGATATGTGAAATCATAGAATGGAGTTTTGTGAAGTCACAGAATGGAGTTGTGTGAGTCAGAATTGAGGTGTGTGAAGTCATAGAATGTAGATGTGTGAAGTCATAGAATGGAGTATTGTGAAGTCACCGAAGGGAGGTTTGTGAAGTCATAGAATGGAGGTATGAGAAATCAAATTAGAGGGTGTGAAGTCGGAGAATGGAGGTGTGTGAAGTCATAGAATGGAGGTGGGTGAAGTCATAGAATGGAGGTGTGTGAATTCAGATTGGAGGTGTGTGAAGTCATAGAATGGAGGTGTTTCAACTCAGAAAGGAGGTGTGTGAAGTCAAAGAATGGAGGTGAGTGAAGTCATAGACTGGAGGTGTGTGACGTCACAATGCAGGTGTGTGAACTCATAGAATGGAGGTGTGTGAAGTCACAATACAGGTGTGTGAAGTCATAGAATGGAGGTGTGTGAAGTCATAGAATGGAGGTGTGTGAAGTCACAGAATGGAGGTGTGTGAAGTCATAGAATGGAGGAGTGTGAAGTCACTGAATGGAGGTGTGTGAAATCATAGAATGTAGGTGTGTGAAGTCACAGAATGGAGGTGTGTGAAGTCAGAATGGAGGTGTGAAGTCATAGAATGGAGGTGGCTGAAGTCACAGAAATTAGGTGTGGGAAGTCATAGAATGGAGAAGTGTGAAGTCATAGAGTGGAGGTGAGTGAAGTCACAGATTCGAGGTCTGTGAAGTCATAGAATGGAGGTGTGTGAAGTCAGAATGTAGGTGTACGAAGTCGTAGAATAGAGGTGTGTGAAGTCAGAATGGAGGTGTGTGAAGTCATAGAATGGGGGTGTGTGAACTCATAGAATGGAGGTGTGTGACGTCACAATGGAAGTTTGTGAAGTCATAGAATGGAGGTGTGTGAAGTCACAGAATGGAGGTGGGTGTGAAGTCATACAATGGAGGTGTGTGAAGTCAAAATGGAGGTATGTGGAGTCAAAGAATGGAGGTGTGTGAACTCAGAATGGCGGTGTGGGAAGTAATTGATGGAGGTGTGTGAAGTCATAGTATGGAGATATGTGAAATCATAGAATGGAGTTTTGTGAAGTCACAGAATGGAGTTGTGTGAGTCAGAATTGAGGTGTGTGAAGTCATAGAATGTAGATGTGTGAAGTCATAGAATGGAGTATTGTGAAGTCACCGAAGGGAGGTTTGTGAAGTCATAGAATGGAGGTATGAGAAATCAAATTAGAGGGGTGTGGAAGTCGGAGAATGGAGGTGTGTGAAGTCATAGAATGGAGGTGGGTGAAGTCATAGAATGGAGGTGTGTGAATTCAGATTGGAGGTGTGTGAAGTCATAGAATGGAGGTGTTTCAACTCAGAAAGGAGGTGTGTGAAGGTCAAAGAATGGAGGTGAGTGAAGTCATAGAATGGAGGTGTGTGAACTCATAGAATGGAGGTGTGTGACGTCACAATGGTAGTTTGTGAAGTCATAGAATGGAGTTGTGTGAAGTCACAGAATTGAGGTGTGTGAAGTCAGAATGGAGGTGTGGAGTCATAGAATGGAGGTGGGTGAAGTCACAGAAATTAGGTGTGTGAAGTCATAAAATGGAGGTGTGTGAACTCATAGAATGGAGGTGAGTGACGCCACAATGGAAGTTTGTGAAGTCATAGAATGGAGGTGTGTGAAGTCACAGAATGGAGGTGTGTGAAGTCATACAATGGAGGTGTGTGAAGTCAGAATGGATGTGTGTGAAGTCACAGAATTGAGGTGTGTGAACTCAGAATGGAGATGTGTGAAGACATAGATGGAGGTGTGTAAAGTCATAGTATGGAGATATGTGAAATCATAGAATGGAGTTTTGTGAAGTCACAGAATGGAGTTGTGTGAGTCAGAATTGAGGTGTGTGAAGTCATAGAATGTAGATGTGTGAAGTCATAGAATGGAGTATTGTGAAGTCACCGAGGGACGTTTGTGAAGTCATAGAATGGAGGTATGAGAAATCAAATTAGAGGGGTGTGAAGTCGGAGAATGGAGGAGTGTGAAGTCATAGAATGGAGGTGGGTGAAGTCATAGAATGGAGGTGTATGAAGTCATAGAATGGAGGTGTTTGACGTCACTGAATGGACGGGTTTAAAGTCATAAAATGGAGGTGTGTGATGTCAGAGAATTGAGCTGTTTGAAGTCATATATTGGAGGTGTGTGAAGTCAAAATAGATGTGTGAAGTCATAGAATGTAGGTGTGTGAAGTCATAGAATGGAGGTGTGTGAAGTCACAGAATGGAGGTGTGTGAAGTAACAGAATGGAGGTGTGTGAAGTCACAGAATGGAGGTTTGTGAAGTCATAGAATGGAAGTGTGTGAAGTCATAGAATGGACGTGTGTGAAGTCAGAAAGGAGGTGTGTTAAGTCACCGAATGGAGTTTTGTGAACTCAGTATGGAGGTGTGTGAATTCACAGAATGGAGGTTTGTGAAGTCATAGATGGAGGTGTGTGAGGTCATAGAACTGATGTTTCTGAAGTAAAAATGAAGGTGTGTGAAGTCATTGAATGGACGTGTGTGAAGTCACTGAATGGAAGTGTGTGAATTCAGAATGGATGTGTGAAGTCATAGAATGAAGGTGGGCGAAGTCATAGAAAGGAGGTGTGGGAAGTCATAGAATGGAGGAGTGTGAAGTCATAGAGTGGAGGTGAGTAAAATCACAGATTCGAGGTCTGTGAAGTCATAGATTGGACGTGTGTGATGTCAGAATGGAGGTGTGCGAAGTCATAGAATAGAGGTTTGTGAAGTCAGAATGGAGGTGTGTGAAGTCATAGAATGGATGTGTGTGAACTCACAGAATGGAGGTGTGTAACGTCACAATGGAAGTGTGTGAAGTTACAGAATTGAGCTGTGTGAATTCAGAATGGAGGTGTGTGAAGTCATAGAATGGAGGTGTGTGAAGTCAGAATGGAGGCGTGTGAACTCATAGAATGTTGGTGTGTGTAGTCACAATGGAGGTGTGTGAAGTCATAGAATAGAGATGTGTGAAGTCACAGAATGGAGGTGTGTGAAGTCATAGAATGGAGGTGTGTGAAGTCATAGATTGGGTGTTTGTGAAGTAAGAATGAAGGTGTGTGAAGTCATAGAATGGAGGTGTGTGAAGTCACAGAATGGAGGTGTGGGAAGTCACAGATTGCAGGAGTTGGAAGTCACAGAATGGAGGTGTGTGAACCCAGAATGGAGGTGTGTAAAGTCACAAAATGGAGGTGTGTGAAGTCATAGAGTGGAAGTGTGTGAAGTCATAGAATGGAGGTGTGTGAAGTCACAGAATGGACGGTATGAAGTCATGGAATGGAGGTGTGTGAAGTCACAGAATTGAGGTGTTTGAAGACATATATTGGAGGTGTGTGAAATCAAAATGGATGTGTGAATTCATAGAATGGAGGTGTGTGAAATCACAGATTGGAGGTGTGAAGTCACAGAATCGAGGTGTGAGAAGTCAGAGAATGGAGGTGTGTGAACTCAGAATGGAGGTGTGTGACGTCACAGAATGGAGGTGTGTGAAGTCATAGAATGGAGGTGTGTGAGGTCACAGAATGGAGGTATGTGAAATCATAGAATGGAGGTGTGTGAAGTCACAGAATGAAGGTGGGTGAAGTCAGAATGGAGGTGTGTGAAGTCATAGAGTGGAGGTCTGTGAAGTCAGAATGGAGGTGTGAAGTCATAGAATGGAGGTGGGTGAAGTCATAGAACTTAGGTGTGGGAAGTCATAGAATGGAGAAGTGTGAAGTCATAGAGGGGAGGTGAGTGAAGTCACAGATTCGAGGTCTGTGAAGTCATAGAATGGAGGTGTGTGAAGTCATAGAATGGAGTATTGTGAAGTCACCGAAGGGAGGTTTTTGAAGTCATAGAATGGAGGTATGAGAAATCAAATTAGAGGGGTGTGAAGTCGGAGAATGGAGGTGTGTGAAGTCATAGAATGGAGGTGGGTGAAGTCATAGAATGGAGGTGTGTGAATTCAGATTGGAGGTGTGTGAAGTCATAGAATGGAAGTGTGTCAACTCAGAAAGGAGGTGTGTGAAGTCATAGAATGGAGGTGAGTGAAGTCATAGAATGGAGGTGTGTGAACACATAGAATGGAGGTCTGTGACGTCACAGTGGAAGTTTGTGAAGTCATAGAATGGAGGTGTGTGAAGTCACAGAATGGAGGTGTGTGAAGACAGAATGGAGGGGTGAAGTCATAGAATGGAGCTGGGTGAAGTCATAGAAATTAGGTGTGTGAAGTCATAGAATGGAGGTGTGTGAACTCATAGAATGGAGGTGTGTGACATCACAATGGAAGTTTGTGAAGTCATAGAATGGAGGTGTGTGAAGTCACAGAATGGAGGTGTGTGAACTCATAATGGAGGTGTGTGAAGTCATAGATGGAGGTGTGTGAAGTCATAATATGGGGATATGTGAAATCATAGAATGGAGTTTTGTGAAGTCACAGAATGGAGTTGTGTGAGTCAGAATTGTGGTGTGTGAAGTCATAGAATGTAGATGTGTGAAGTCATAGAATGGACTATTGTGAAGTCAACGAAGGGAGGTTTGTGAAGTCATAGAATGGAGGTATGAGAAATCAAATTAGAGGGGTGTGAAGTCGGAGAATGGAGGTGTGTGAAGTCATAGAATGGAGGTGGGTGAAGTCATAGAATGGAGGTGTGTGAAGTCACTGAATGGACGAGTTTAAAGTCATAGAATGGAGGTGTGTGATGTCAGAGAATTGAGCTGTTTGAAGTCATATATTGGAGGTGTGTGAAGTCAAAATGGATGTGTGAAGTCATAGAATGTAGGTGTGTGAAGTCATAGAATGGAGGTGTGTGAAGTCACAGAATGGAGGTGTGTGAACTCAGAATGGAGGTGTGTGAAGTCACAGAATGGAGGTTTGTGAAGTCATAGAATGGAAGTGTGTGAAGTCATAGAATGGACGTGTGTGAAGTCAGAATGGAGGTGTGTTAAGTCACCGAATGGAGTTTTGTGACCTCAGTATGGAGGTGTGTGAATTCACAGAATGGAGGTTTGTGAAGTCATAGATGGAGGTTTGTGAGGTCATAGAACGGATGTTTCTGAAGTAAGAATGAAGGTGTGTGAAGTCATTGAATGGAGGTGTGTGAAGTCACTGAATGGAAGTGTGTGAATTTAGAATGGAGGTGTGAAGTCATAGAATGAAGGTGGGTGAAGTCATAGAAAGGAGGTGTGGGAAGTCATAGAATGGAGGAGTGTGAAGTCATAGAGTGGAGGTGAGTGAAGTCACAGATTCGAGGTCTGTGAAGTCATACATTGGACGTGTGTGATGTCAGAATGGAGGCGTGCGAAGTCATAGAATAGAGGTTTGTGAAGTCAGAATGGAGGTGTGTGAAGTCATAGAATGGATGTGTGTGAACTCATAGAATGGAGGTGTGTGACGTCACAATGGAAGTGTGTGAAGTTACAGAATGGAGGTGTGTGAATTCATACAATGGAGGTGTGTGAAGTCAGAATGGAATTTTGTGAAGTCACAGAATTGAGCTGTGTGAATTCAGAATGGAGGTGTGTGAAGTCATAGAATGGAGGTGTGTGAAGTCAGAATGGAGGCGTGTGAACTCATAGAATGTTGGTGTGTGTAGTCACAATGGAGTTGTCTGAAGTCATAGAATGGAGGTGTGTGAAGTCACAGAATGGAGGTGTGTGAAGGCATAGAATGGAGGTGTGTGAAGTCATAGAATGGAGGTGTGTGAAGTCATAGAATTGGTGTTTGTGAAGTAAGAATGAAGGTGTGTGAAGTCATAGAATGGAGGTGTGTGAACTCACAGAATGGAGGTGTGGGAAGTCACAGAATGGAGGTGTGTGAACCCAGAATGGAGGTGTGTAAAGTCACAAAATTGAGGTGTGTGAAGTCATAGAATGGAAGTGTGTGAAGTCATAGAATGGAGGTGTGTGAAGTCACAGAATGGACGGTATGAAGTCATAGAATGGAGGTGTGTGAAGTCACAGAATTGAGGTGTTTGAAGATTTATATTGGAGGTGTGTGAAATCAAAATGGATGTGTGAATTCATAGAATGGAGGTGTGTGAAATCATAGAATGAGGGTGTGTGAGGTTATACAAAGGAGGTGTGTGAAGTCACATAATGTAGGTGTGTGAAGTCATAGAATGGAGGTGTGTGAAGTCATAGAATGGAAGTGTGTGAAGTCACAGATTGGAGGTGTGAAGTCACAGAATCGAGGTGTGAGAAGTCAGAGAATGGAGGTGTGTGAACTCACAATGGAGGTGTGTGACGTCACAGAATGGAGGTGTGTGAAGTCATAGAATGGAGGTGTGTGAGGTCACAGAATGGAGGTATGTGAAATCATAGAATGGAGGTGTGTGAAGTCACAGAATGAAGGTGGGTGAAGTCAGAATGGAGGTGTGTGAAGTCATAGAGTGGAGGTGTGTGAAGTCAGAATGGAGGTGTGAAGTCATAGAATGGAGGTGGGTGAAGTCATAGAACTTAGGTGTGGGAAGTCATAGAATGGAGAAGTGTGAAGTCATAGAGTGGAGGTGAGTGAAGTCACAGATTCGAGGTCTGTGAAGTCATAGAATGGAGGTGTGTGAAGTCATAGATTGGAGTATTGTGAAGTCACCGAAGGGAGGTTTTTGAAGTCATAAAATGGAGGTATGAGAAATCAAATTAGAGGGGTGTGAAGTCGGAGAATGGAGGTGTGTGAAGTCATAGAATGGAGGTGGGTGAAGTCATAGAATGGAGGTGTGTGAATTCAGATTGGAGGTGTGTGAAGTCATAGAATGGAGGTGTGTCAACTCAGAAAGGAGTTGTGTGAAGTCATAGAATGGAGGTGAGTGAAGTCATAGAATGGAGGTGTGTGAACACATAGAATGGAGGTCTGAGACGTCACAATGGAAGTTTGTGAAGTCATAGAATGGAGGTGTGTGAAGTCACAGAATGGAGGTGTGTGAAGACAGAATGGAGGGGTGAAGTCATAGAATGGAGCTGGGTGAAGTCATAGAAATTAGGTGTGTGAAGTCATAGAATGAAGGTGTGTGAACTCATAGAATGGAGGTGTGTGACATCACAATGGAAGTTTGTGAAGTCATAGAATGGAGGTGTGTGAAGTCACAGAATGGAGGTGTGTGAACTCATAATGGAGGTGTGTGAAGTCATAGATGGAGGTGTGTGAAGTCATAATATGGGGATATGTGAAATCATAGAATGGAGTTTTGTGAAGTCACAGAATGGAGTTGTGTGAGTCAGAATTGAGGTGTGTGAAGTCATAGAATGTAGATGTGTGAAGTCATAGAATGGACTATTGTGAAGTCAACGAAGGGAGGTTTGTGAAGTCATAGAATGGAGGTATGAGAAATCAAATTAGAGGGGTGTGAAGTCGGAGAATGGAGGTGTGTGAAGTCATAGAATGGAGGTGGGTGAAGTCATAGAATGGAGGTGTGTGAAGTCACTGAATGGACGAGTTTAAAGTCATAGAATGGAGGTGTGTGATGTCAGAGAATTGAGCTGTTTGAAGTCATATATTGGAGGTGTGTGAAGTCAAAATGGATGTGTGAAGTCATAGAATGTAGGTGTGTGAAGTCATAGAATGGAGGTGTGTGAAGTCACAGAATGGAGGTGTGTGAACTCAGAATGGAGGTGTGTGAAGTCACAGAATGGAGGTTTGTGAAGTCATAGAATGGAAGTGTGTGAAGTCATAGAATGGACGTGTGTGAAGTCAGAATGGAGGTGTGTCAAGTCACCGAATGGAGTTTTGTGACCTCAGTATGGAGGTGTGTGAATTCACAGAATGGAGGTTTGTGAAGTCATAGATGGAGGTTTGTGAGGTCATAGAACGGATGTTTCTGAAGTAAGAATGAAGGTGTGTGAAGTCATTGAATGGAGGTGTGTGAAGTCACTGAATGGAAGTTTGTGAATTCAGAATGGAGGTGTGAAGTCATAGAATGAAGGTGGGTGAAGTCATAGAAAGGAGGTGTGGGAAGTCATAGAATGGAGGAGAGTGAAGTCATAGAGTGGAGGTGAGTGAAGTCACAGATTCGAGGTCTGTGAAGTCATAGATTGGACGTGTGTGATGTCAGAATGGAGGCGTGCGAAGTCATAGAATAGAGGTTTGTGAAGTCAGAATGGAGGTGTGTGAAGTCATAGAATGGATGTGTGTGAACTCATAGAATGGAGGTGTGTGACGTCACAATGGAAGTGTGTGAAGTTACAGAATGGAGGTGTGTGAATTCATACAATGGAGGTGTGTGAAGTCAGAATGGAATTTTGTGAAGTCACAGAATTGAGCTGTGTGAATTCAGAATTGAGGTGTGTGAAGTCATAGAATGGAGGTGTGTGAAGTCAGAATGGAGGCGTGTGAACTCATAGAATGTTGGTGTGTGTAGTCACAATGGAGTTGTCTGAAGTCATAGAATGGAGGTGTGTGATGTCACAGAATGGAGGTGTGTGAAGGCATAGAATGGAGGTGTGTGAAGTCATAGAATGGAGGTGTGTGAAGTCATAGAATGGGTGTTTGTGAAGTAAGAATGAAGGTGTGTGAAGTCATAGAATGGAGGTGTGTGAACTCACAGAATGGAGGTGTGGGAAGTCACAGAATGGAGGTGTGTGAACCCAGAATGGAGGTGTGTAAAGTCACAAAATTGAGGTGTGTGAAGTCATAGAATGGAAGTGTGTGAAGTCATAGAATGGAGGTGTGTGAAGTCACAGAATGGACGGTATGAAGTCATAGAATGGAGGTGTGTGAAGTCACAGAATTGAGGTGTTTGAAGATTTATATTGGAGGTGTGTGAAATCAAAATGGATGTGTGAATTCATAGAATGGAGGTGTGTGAAATCATAGAATGAGGGTGTGTGAGGTTATAGAATGGAGGTGTGTGAAGTCACAGAATGGAGGTGTGTGAAGTCATAGAATGGAGGTGTGTGAAGTCACAGAATGGAGGTGTGGGAAGTCACAGATTGCAGGAGTTGGAAGTCACAGAATGGAGGTGTGTGAACCCAGAATGGAGGTGTGTAAAGTCACAAAATGGAGGTGTGTGAAGTCATAGAGTGGAAGTGTGTGAAGTCATAGAATGGAGGTGTGTGAAGTCACAGAATGGACGGTATGAAGTCATGGAATGGAGGTGTGTGAAGTCACAGAATTGAGGTGTTTGAAGACATATATTGGAGGTGTGTGAAATCAAAATGGATGTGTGAATTCATAGAATGGAGGTGTGTGAAATCACAGATTGGAGGTGTGAAGTCACAGAATCGAGGTGTGAGAAGTCAGAGAATGGAGGTGTGTGAACTCAGAATGGAGGTGTGTGACGTCACAGAATGGAGGTGTGTGAAGTCATAGAATGGAGGTGTGTGAGGTCACAGAATGGAGGTATGTGAAATCATAGAATGGAGGTGTGTGAAGTCACAGAATGAAGGTGGGTGAAGTCAGAATGGAGGTGTGTGAAGTCATAGAGTGGAGGTGTGTGAAGTCAGAATGGAGGTGTGAAGTCATAGAATGGAGGTGGGTGAAGTCATAGAACTTAGGTGTGGGAAGTCATAGAATGGAGAAGTGTGAAGTCATAGAGGGGAGGTGAGTGAAGTCACAGATTCGAGGTCTGTGAAGTCATAGAATGGAGGTGTGTGAAGTCATAGAATGGAGTATTGTGAAGTCACCGAAGGGAGGTTTTTGAAGTCATAGAATGGAGGTATGAGAAATCAAATTAGAGGGGTGTGAAGTCGGAGAATGGAGGTGTGTGAAGTCATAGAATGGAGGTGGGTGAAGTCATAGAATGGAGGTGTGTGAATTCAGATTGGAGGTGTGTGAAGTCATAGAATGGAAGTGTGTCAACTCAGAAAGGAGGTGTGTGAAGTCATAGAATGGAGGTGAGTGAAGTCATAGAATGGAGGTGTGTGAACACATAGAATGGAGGTCTGTGACGTCACAGTGGAAGTTTGTGAAGTCATAGAATGGAGGTGTGTGAAGTCACAGAATGGAGGTGTGTGAAGACAGAATGGAGGGGTGAAGTCATAGAATGGAGCTGGTTGAAGTCATAGAAATTAGGTGTGTGAAGTCATAGAATGGAGGTGTGTGAACTCATAGAATGGAGGTGTGTGACATCACAATGGAAGTTTGTGAAGTCATAGAATGGAGGTGTGTGAAGTCACAGAATGGAGGTGTGTGAACTCATAATGGAGGTGTGTGAAGTCATAGATGGAGGTGTGTGAAGTCATAATATGGGGATATGTGAAATCATAGAATGGAGTTTTGTGAAGTCACAGAATGGAGTTGTGTGAGTCAGAATTGTGGTGTGTGAAGTCATAGAATGTAGATGTGTGAAGTCATAGAATGGACTATTGTGAAGTCAACGAAGGGAGGTTTGTGAAGTCATAGATGGAGGTATGAGAAATCAAATTAGAGGGGTGTGAAGTCGGAGAATGGAGGTGTGTGAAGTCATAGAATGGAGGTGGGTGAAGTCATAGAATGGAGGTGTGTGAAGTCACTGAATGGACGAGTTTAAAGTCATAGAATGGAGGTGTGTGATGTCAGAGAATTGAGCTGTTTGAAGTCATATATTGGAGGTGTGTGAAGTCAAAATGGATGTGTGAAGTCATAGAATGTAGGTGTGTGAAGTCATAGAATGGAGGTGTGTGAAGTCACAGAATGGAGGTGTGTGAACTCAGAATGGAGGTGTGTGAAGTCACAGAATGGAGGTTTGTGAAGTCATAGAATGGAAGTGTGTGAAGTCATAGAATGGACGTGTGTGAAGTCAGAATGGAGGTGTGTTAAGTCACCGAATGGAGTTTTGTGACCTCAGTATGGAGGTGTGTGAATTCACAGAATGGAGGTTTGTGAAGTCATAGATGGAGGTTTGTGAGGTCATAGAACGGATGTTTCTGAAGTAAGAATGAAGGTGTGTGAAGTCATTGAATGGAGGTGTGTGAAGTCACTGAATGGAAGTGTGTGAATTTAGAATGGAGGTGTGAAGTCATAGAATGAAGGTGGGTGAAGTCATAGAAAGGAGGTGTGGGAAGTCATAGAATGGAGGAGTGTGAAGTCATAGAGTGGAGGTGAGTGAAGTCACAGATTCGAGGTCTGTGAAGTCATAGATTGGACGTGTGTGATGTCAGAATGGAGGCGTGCGAAGTCATAGAATAGAGGTTTGTGAAGTCAGAATGGAGGTGTGTGAAGTCATAGAATGGATGTGTGTGAACTCATAGAATGGAGGTGTGTGACGTCACAATGGAAGTGTGTGAAGTTACAGAATGGAGGTGTGTGAATTCATACAATGGAGGTGTGTGAAGTCAGAATGGAATTTTGTGAAGTCACAGAATTGAGCTGTGTGAATTCAGAATGGAGGTGTGTGAAGTCATAGAATGGAGGTGTGTGAAGTCAGAATGGAGGCGTGTGAACTCATAGAATGTTGGTGTGTGTAGTCACAATGGAGTTGTCTGAAGTCATAGAATGGAGGTGTGTGAAGTCACAGAATGGAGGTGTGTGAAGGCATAGAATGGAGGTGTGTGAAGTCATAGAATGGAGGTGTGTGAAGTCATAGAATTGGTGTTTGTGAAGTAAGAATGAAGGTGTGTGAAGTCATAGAATGGAGGTGTGTGAACTCACAGAATGGAGGTGTGGGAAGTCACAGAATGGAGGTGTGTGAACCCAGAATGGAGGTGTGTAAAGTCACAAAATTGAGGTGTGTGAAGTCATAGAATGGAAGTGTGTGAAGTCATAGAATGGAGGTGTGTGAAGTCACAGAATGGACGGTATGAAGTCATAGAATGGAGGTGTGTGAAGTCACAGAATTGAGGTGTTTGAAGATTTATATTGGAGGTGTGTGAAATCAAAATGGATGTGTGAATTCATAGAATGGAGGTGTGTGAAATCATAGAATGAGGGTGTGTGAGGTTATACAAAGGAGGTGTGTGAAGTCACATAATGTAGGTGTGTGAAGTCATAGAATGGAGGTGTGTGAAGTCATAGAATGGAAGTGTGTGAAGTCACAGATTGGAGGTGTGAAGTCACAGAATCGAGGTGTGAGAAGTCAGAGAATGGAGGTGTGTGAACTCACAATGGAGGTGTGTGACGTCACAGAATGGAGGTGTGTGAAGTCATAGAATGGAGGTGTGTGAGGTCACAGAATGGAGGTATGTGAAATCATAGAATGGAGGTGTGTGAAGTCACAGAATGAAGGTGGGTGAAGTCAGAATGGAGGTGTGTGAAGTCATAGAGTGGAGGTGTGTGAAGTCAGAATGGAGGTGTGAAGTCATAGAATGGAGGTGGGTGAAGTCATAGAACTTAGGTGTGGGAAGTCATAGAATGGAGAAGTGTGAAGTCATAGAGTGGAGGTGAGTGAAGTCACAGATTCGAGGTCTGTGAAGTCATAGAATGGAGGTGTGTGAAGTCATAGATTGGAGTATTGTGAAGTCACCGAAGGGAGGTTTTTGAAGTCATAAAATGGAGGTATGAGAAATCAAATTAGAGGGGTGTGAAGTCGGAGAATGGAGGTGTGTGAAGTCATAGAATGGAGGTGGGTGAAGTCATAGAATGGAGGTGTGTGAATTCAGATTGGAGGTGTGTGAAGTCATAGAATGGAGGTGTGTCAACTCAGAAAGGAGTTGTGTGAAGTCATAGAATGGAGGTGAGTGAAGTCATAGAATGGAGGTGTGTGAACACATAGAATGGAGGTCTGAGACGTCACAATGGAAGTTTGTGAAGTCATAGAATGGAGGTGTGTGAAGTCACAGAATGGAGGTGTGTGAAGACAGAATGGAGGGGTGAAGTCATAGAATGGAGCTGGGTGAAGTCATAGAAATTAGGTGTGTGAAGTCATAGAATGAAGGTGTGTGAACTCATAGAATGGAGGTGTGTGACATCACAATGGAAGTTTGTGAAGTCATAGAATGGAGGTGTGTGAAGTCACAGAATGGAGGTGTGTGAACTCATAATGGAGGTGTGTGAAGTCATAGATGGAGGTGTGTGAAGTCATAATATGGGGATATGTGAAATCATAGAATGGAGTTTTGTGAAGTCACAGAATGGAGTTGTGTGAGTCAGAATTGAGGTGTGTGAAGTCATAGAATGTAGATGTGTGAAGTCATAGAATGGACTATTGTGAAGTCAACGAAGGGAGGTTTGTGAAGTCATAGAATGGAGGTATGAGAAATCAAATTAGAGGGGTGTGAAGTCGGAGAATGGAGGTGTGTGAAGTCATAGAATGGAGGTGGGTGAAGTCATAGAATGGAGGTGTGTGAAGTCACTGAATGGACGAGTTTAAAGTCATAGAATGGAGGTGTGTGATGTCAGAGAATTGAGCTGTTTGAAGTCATATATTGGAGGTGTGTGAAGTCAAAATGGATGTGTGAAGTCATAGAATGTAGGTGTGTGAAGTCATAGAATGGAGGTGTGTGAAGTCACAGAATGGAGGTGTGTGAACTCAGAATGGAGGTGTGTGAAGTCACAGAATGGAGGTTTGTGAAGTCATAGAATGGAAGTGTGTGAAGTCATAGAATGGACGTGTGTGAAGTCAGAATGGAGGTGTGTCAAGTCACCGAATGGAGTTTTGTGACCTCAGTATGGAGGTGTGTGAATTCACAGAATGGAGGTTTGTGAAGTCATAGATGGAGGTTTGTGAGGTCATAGAACGGATGTTTCTGAAGTAAGAATGAAGGTGTGTGAAGTCATTGAATGGAGGTGTGTGAAGTCACTGAATGGAAGTTTGTGAATTCAGAATGGAGGTGTGAAGTCATAGAATGAAGGTGGGTGAAGTCATAGAAAGGAGGTGTGGGAAGTCATAGAATGGAGGAGAGTGAAGTCATAGAGTGGAGGTGAGTGAAGTCACAGATTCGAGGTCTGTGAAGTCATAGATTGGACGTGTGTGATGTCAGAATGGAGGCGTGCGAAGTCATAGAATAGAGGTTTGTGAAGTCAGAATGGAGGTGTGTGAAGTCATAGAATGGATGTGTGTGAACTCATAGAATGGAGGTGTGTGACGTCACAATGGAAGTGTGTGAAGTTACAGAATGGAGGTGTGTGAATTCATACAATGGAGGTGTGTGAAGTCAGAATGGAATTTTGTGAAGTCACAGAATTGAGCTGTGTGAATTCAGAATTGAGGTGTGTGAAGTCATAGAATGGAGGTGTGTGAAGTCAGAATGGAGGCGTGTGAACTCATAGAATGTTGGTGTGTGTAGTCACAATGGAGTTGTCTGAAGTCATAGAATGGAGGTGTGTGATGTCACAGAATGGAGGTGTGTGAAGGCATAGAATGGAGGTGTGTGAAGTCATAGAATGGAGGTGTGTGAAGTCATAGAATGGGTGTTTGTGAAGTAAGAATGAAGGTGTGTGAAGTCATAGAATGGAGGTGTGTGAACTCACAGAATGGAGGTGTGGGAAGTCACAGAATGGAGGTGTGTGAACCCAGAATGGAGGTGTGTAAAGTCACAAAATTGAGGTGTGTGAAGTCATAGAATGGAAGTGTGTGAAGTCATAGAATGGAGGTGTGTGAAGTCACAGAATGGACGGTATGAAGTCATAGAATGGAGGTGTGTGAAGTCACAGAATTGAGGTGTTTGAAGATTTATATTGGAGGTGTGTGAAATCAAAATGGATGTGTGAATTCATAGAATGGAGGTGTGTGAAATCATAGAATGAGGGTGTGTGAGGTTATAGAATGGAGGTGTGTGAAGTCACAGAATGGAGGTGTGTGAAGTCATAGAATGGAGGTGTGTGAAGTCATAGAATGGAAGTGTGTGAAGTCACAGATTGGAGGTGTGTGAAGTCACAGAATCGAGGTGTGAGAAGTCACAGAATGGAGGTGTGTGAACTCAGAATGGAGGTGTGTGACGTCTCAGAATGGAGGTGTGTGAAGTCATAGAATGGAGGTGTGTGATGTCACAGAATGGAGGTATGGGAAATCATAGAATGGAGGTGTGTGAAGTCACAGAATGAAGGTGTGTGAAGTCAGAATGGAGGTGTGTGAAGTCATAGAGTGGAGGTGTGTGAAGTCAGAATGGAGGTGTGAAGTCATAGAATGGAGGTGGGTGAAGTCATAGAACTTAGGTGTGGGAAGTCATAGAATGGAGAAGTGTGAAGTCATAGAGTGGAGGTGAGTGAATTCACAGATTCGAGGTCTGTGAAGTCATAGAATAGAGGTGTGTGAAGTCATAGAATGGAGTATTGTGAATTCACCGAAGGGAGGTTTTTGAAGTCATAGAATGGAGGTATGAGAAATCAAATTAGAGGGATGTGAAGTCGGAGAATGGAGGTGTGTGAAGTCATAGAATGGAGGTGGGTGAAGTCATAGAATGGAGGTGTGTGAATTCAGATTGGAGGTGTGTGAAGTCATAGAATGGAGGTGTGTCAACTCAGAAAGGAGGTGTGTGAAGTCATAGAATGGAGGTGAGTGAAGTCATAGAATGGAGGTATGTGAACACATAGAATGGAGGTCTGTGACGTCACAATGGAAGTTTGTGAAGTCATAGAATGGAGGTGTGTGAAGTCACAGAATGGAGGTGTGTGAAGACAGAATGGAGGTGTGAAGTCATAGAATGGAGGTGGGTGAAGTCATAGAAATTAGATGTGTGAAGTCATAGAATGGAGGTGTGTGAACTCATAGAATGGAGGTGTGTGACATCACAATGGAAGTTTGTGAAGTCATAGAATGGAGGTGTGTGAAGTCACAGAATGGAGGTGTGTGAACTCATAATGGAGGTGTGTGAAGTCATAGATGGAGTTGTGTGAAGTCATAATATGGAGATATGTGAAATCATAGAATGGAGTTTTGTGAAGTCACAGAATGGAGTTGTGTGAGTCAGAATTGAGGTGTGTGAAGTCACAGAATGTAGATGTGTGAAGTCATATAATGGAGTATTGTGAAGTCAACGAAGGGAGGTTTGTGAAGTCATAGAATGGCGGTATGAGAAATCAAATTAGAGGGGTGTGAAGTCGGAGAATGGAGGTGTGTGAAGTCATAGAATGGAGGTGGGTGAAGTCATAGAATGGAGGTGTGTGAAGTCACTGAATGGACGAGTTTAAAGTCATAGAATGGAGGTGTGTGAAGTCAGAGAATTGAGCTGTTTGAAGTCATATATTGGAGGTGTGTGAAGTCAAAATGGATGTGTGAAGTCATAGAATGTAGGTGTGTGAAGTCATAGAATGGAGTTGTGTGAAGTCACAGAATGGAGGTGTGTGAAGTCATAGAATGGAAGTGTGTGAAGTCATAGAATGGAGGTGTGTGAAGCCAGAATTGAGGTGTGTGAAGTCACAGAATGGAGGTTTGTGAAGTCATAGAATGGAGGTGTGTGAAGTCATAGAACGGATGTTTCTGAAGTAGAATGAAGGTGTGTGAAGTCATAGAATGGAGGTGTGTGAAGTCATAGAATGGGTGTTTGTGAAGTAAGAATGAAGGTGTGTGAAGTCATAGAATGGAGGTGTGTGAACTCACAGAATGGAGGTGTGGGAAGTCACAGAATGGAGGTGTGTGAACCCAGAATGGAGGTGTGTAAAGTCACAAAATTGAGGTGTGTGAAGTCATAGAATGGAAGTGTGTGAAGTCATAGAATGGAGGTGTGTGAAGTCACAGAATGGACGGTATGAAGTCATAGAATGGAGGTGTGTGAAGTCACAGAATTGAGGTGTTTGAAGATTTATATTGGAGGTGTGTGAAATCAAAATGGATGTGTGAATTCATAGAATGGAGGTGTGTGAAATCATAGAATGAGGGTGTGTGAGGTTATAGAATGGAGGTGTGTGAAGTCACAGAATGGAGGTGTGTGAAGTCATAGAATGGAGGTGTGTGAAGTCATAGAATGGAAGTGTGTGAAGTCACAGATTGGAGGTGTGTGAAGTCACAGAATCGAGGTGTGAGAAGTCACAGAATGGAGGTGTGTGAACTCAGAATGGAGGTGTGTGACGTCTCAGAATGGAGGTGTGTGAAGTCATAGAATGGAGGTGTGTGATGTCACAGAATGGAGGTATGGGAAATCATAGAATGGAGGTGTGTGAAGTCACAGAATGAAGGTGTGTGAAGTCAGAATGGAGGTGTGTGAAGTCATAGAGTGGAGGTGTGTGAAGTCAGAATGGAGGTGTGAAGTCATAGAATGGAGGTGGGTGAAGTCATAGAACTTAGGTGTGGGAAGTCATAGAATGGAGAAGTGTGAAGTCATAGAGTGGAGGTGAGTGAAGTCACAGATTCGAGGTCTGTGAAGTCATAGAATAGAGGTGTGTGAAGTCATAGAATGGAGTATTGTGAATTCACCGAAGGGAGGTTTTTGAAGTCATAGAATGGAGGTATGAGAAATCAAATTAGAGGGATGTGAAGTCGGAGAATGGAGGTGTGTGAAGTCATAGAATGGAGGTGGGTGAAGTCATAGAATGGAGGTGTGTGAATTCAGATTGGAGGTGTGTGAAGTCATAGAATGGAGGTGAGTGAAGTCATAGAATGGAGGTATGTGAACACATAGAATGGAGGTCTGTGACGTCACAATGGAAGTTTGTGAAGTCATAGAATGGAGGTGTGTGAAGTCACAGAATGGAGGTGTGTGAAGACAGAATGGAGGTGTGAAGTCATAGAATGGAGGTGGGTGAAGTCATAGAAATTAGATGTGTGAAGTCATAGAATGGAGGTGTGTGAACTCATAGAATGGAGGTGTGTGACATCACAATGGAAGTTTGTGAAGTCATAGAATGGAGGTGTGTGAAGTCACAGAATGGAGGTGTGTGAACTCATAATGGAGGTGTGTGAAGTCATAGATGGAGTTGTGTGAAGTCATAATATGGAGATATGTGAAATCATAGAATGGAGTTTTGTGAAGTCACAGAATGGAGTTGTGTGAGTCAGAATTGAGGTGTGTGAAGTCACAGAATGTAGATGTGTGAAGTCATATAATGGAGTATTGTGAAGTCAACGAAGGGAGGTTTGTGAAGTCATAGAATGGCGGTATGAGAAATCAAATTAGAGGGGTGTGAAGTCGGAGAATGGAGGTGTGTGAAGTCATAGAATGGAGGTGGGTGAAGTCATAGAATGGAGGTGTGTGAAGTCACTGAATGGACGAGTTTAAAGTCATAGAATGGAGGTGTGTGAAGTCAGAGAATTGAGCTGTTTGAAGTCATATATTGGAGGTGTGTGAAGTCAAAATGGATGTGTGAAGTCATAGAATGTAGGTGTGTGAAGTCATAGAATGGAGTTGTGTGAAGTCACAGAATGGAGGTGTGTGAAGTCATAGAATGGAAGTGTGTGAAGTCATAGAATGGAGGTGTGTGAAGCCAGAATTGAGGTGTGTGAAGTCACAGAATGGAGGTTTGTGAAGTCATAGAATGGAGGTGTGTGAAGTCATAGAACGGATGTTTCTGAAGTAGAATGAAGGTGTGTGAAGTCATAGAATGGAGGTGTGTGAAGTCAAAATGGAGGTGTGGGATCTCATAAAATGGAGATGTGTGAAGTCATGGAATGGAGGTGTGTGAAGTCCAAAAATAGAGGTGTGTGAAGTCAAACAATGTTAATGTGTGTGAAGTCACAGAATGGAGGTGTGTGAATTCAAAGAATGGAAGTGTGTGAAGTCAAAATGGAGGTGTGTGAAGGAACAGAATGGAGGTGTGTGAAGTCACAGAATGTAGGTGTGTGAAGTCATAGAATGGAGGTGTGTGAAGTCACAGAATGGAGGTGTGTGAAGTCACAGAATGGAGGTGTGTGAAGTCAAAATGGAGGTGTGTGAACTCATAGAATGGAGGTTTGTGAAGTCATAGAATGGAGGTGTGTGAAGTCATACAATGGAGGTGTGTGAAGTCAAAGAATGGAGGTGTGTGAAGTCAAACAATAAAGGTGTGTGAAGTCACAGAATGGAGGTGTGTGAAATCACAGAATGGAGGTGTGTGAAGTCCAAAATGTGGTGTGTAGAGTCACAAATGGAGGTGTGTGAACTCATAGAATGGAGGTGTGTGAAGTCAAAGAATGGAGGTGTGTGAAGTCATGGAATGGAGGTGTGTGAAGTCACAGAATGGAGGTGTGTGAAGTCATAGAATGGAGGTGTGTGAAGTCATAGAATGGATGTTTCTGAATAAGAATGAATGTGTGTGAAGTCATAGAATGGAGGTGTATGAAGTCAAAATGGAGGTGTGTGAACTCATAGAATGAAGGTCTGAGAACTCATAGAATGGAGGTGTGTGAAGTCATGGAATAAAGGTGTGTGAAGTCAAAGAATGCATTGTGTGAAGTCAAACAATAAAGGTGTGTGAAGTCACAGAATGGAGGTGTGTGAAATCACGGAATGGAGGTGTATGAAGTCATGGAATGGAGGTGTGTGAAGTCACAGAATGGAGGTGTGTGAAGTCAGAATGGAGTTGTGTGAAGTCATAGAATGGAGGTGTGTGAAGTCACAAGGGAGGTGTGTGAAAACATAGAATGGAGGTGTGTGAAGTCATCGAATGGAGGTGTGTGAAGTCATGGAATGAAGGTGTGTGAAGTCATGGAATGGAGGTGTGTGAAGTCACAGAATAGAGGTGTGTGAAGTCAGAATGGAGTTGTGTGACGTCATAGAATGGAGGTGTGTGAAGTCACAAGGGAGGTGTGTGAAATCATAGAATGGAGGTGTGTGAAGTCACAGTATGGAGGTGTGTGAAGTCATAGAATGGAGCTGTGTGAAGTCAGATTGGAGGTGTGGGAAGTCACAGAATGGAGTTGTGTGAACTCAGAATGGAGGTGTGTGAAATCACAGAATGGAGGTGTGAAGTCATAGAATGGAGGTGTGTGAAGTCATAGAATGGAGGTGTGTGAAGTCATAATGGAGGTGTGTGAAGTCACAGAATTGAGGTGTGTGAAGTCACAGAATAGAGGTGTGTGAAGTCATGGAATGGAGGTGTGTGAAGTCAAAGAATGGAGGTGTGTGAAGTCAAACAATAAAGGTGTGTGAAGTCACAGAATGGAGGTGTGTGAATTCACAGAATGGAGGTTTGTGAAGTCAAAAAGGTGGTGTGTAGAGTCACAAATGGAGGTGTGTGAACTCATAGAATTGAGGTGTGTGAAGTCAAAGAATGGAGGTGTGTGAAGTCATCGAATGGAAGTGTGGGAAGTCATGGAATGGAGGTGTGTGAAGTCACAGAATGGAGGTGTGTGAAGTCAGAATGGAGTTGTGTGAACTCATAGAATGGAGGTGTGTGAAGTCAGAATGGAGGTGTGTGAAGTCATAGAATGGAGGTGTGTGAAGTCAGAATGGAGGTGTGTGAACTCATAGAATGGAGGTGTGTGAAGTCACAATGGAGTTGTGTGAAGTCATGGAATGGAGGTTTGTGAACTCAGAATGGAGGTGTGTGAAGTCACAGAATGGAGGTGTGTGAAGTCATAGAATGGAGGTGTGTGAAGTCAGAATGGAGGTGTGTGAAGTCATAGAATGGAGGTGTGTGAAGTGAGAATGGACTTGTGTGAAGTCATACAATGGAGGTGTGTGAAGTCAGAATGGAGGTGTGTGAAGCCATAGATTGGATTTGTGTGAAGTCAGAATGGAGGTGTGTGAACTCATAGAATGGAGGTGTGTGAAGTCACAATGGAGGTGTGTGAAGTCATAGAATGGAGGTGTGCGAAGTCACAGAATGGAGGTGTGTGAAGTCATAGAATGGAGCTGTGTGAAGTCAGATTGGAGGTGTGTGAAGTCACAGAATGGAGGTGTGTGAACTCAGAATGGAGGTGTGTGAAATCACAGAATGGAGGTGTGTGAAGTCATAGAATGGAGGTGTGTGAAGTCATAGAATGGAGGTGTGTGAAGTCATAATGTAGGTGTGTGAAGTCACAGAATTGAGATGTGTGAAGTCAGAGAATGTAGGTGTGTGAAGTCACAGAATGGAGGTGTGTGAAATCATAGAATGGAGGTGTGTGAAGGCACAGAATGGAGATGTGTGTAGTCACAGAATGGAGGTGTGTGACGTCACAGAATGGAGGTGTGTGAAGTCACAGAATGGAGGTGTGTGAAGTCAAACAATAAAGGTGTGTGAAGTCACAGAATGGAGGTCTGTGAAGTCATAGAATGGTGGTGTGTTAAGTCACAGAATGGAGGTGTGTGAACTCAGAGAATGGAGGTGTGTGAACTCAGAATGGAGGTGTGTGAAATCACAGAACGGAGATTTGTGAAGTCATAGAATGGAAGTGCGTGAAGTCATATAATGGATGTTTCTGAAGTAAGAATGAACGTGTGTGAAGTCATAGAATGGAGGTTTGTGAAGTCAAAATGGAGGTGTGGGAACTCATAGAATGGAGGTGTGTGGACTCATAGAATGGAGGTGTGTAAAGTCATGGAAAGGCGGTGTGTGAAGTGAAAGAATGGAGGTGTGTGAAGTCAAACAATAAAGGTGTGTGAAGTCACAGAATGGAGGTGTGTGAAATCACAGAATGGAGGTGTGTGAAGTCAAAAATGTGGTGTGTAGAGTCACAAATGGAGGTGTGTGAACTCATAGAATGGAGGTGTGTGAAGTCAAAGAATGGAGGTGTGTGAAGTCACAGAATGGAGGTGTGTGAAGTCAGAATGGAGTTGTGTGAAGTCATAGAATGGAGGTGTGTGAAGTCAGAATGGAGGTGTGTGAAGTCATAGAATGGAGGTGTGTGAAGTCAGAATGGAGGCGTGTGAACTCATAGAATGGAGGTGTGTGAAGTCACAATGGAGGTATGTGAAGTCATAGAATGGTGGTGTGTGAAGTCACAGAATGGAGGTGTGTGAAGTCACAGAATGGAGGTGTGTGACCTCACAATGGAGGTGTGTGAAGTCCCAGAATGGAGGTGTGTGAAGTCAAACAATAAAGGTGTGTGAAGTCACAGAATGGAGGTCTGTGAAGTCATAGAATGGTGGTGTGTTAAGTCACAGATTGGAGGTGTGTGAACTCAGAGAATGGAGGTGTGTGAACTCAGAATGGAGGTGTGTGAAATCACAGAACGGAGATTTGTGAAGTCATAGAATGGAAGTGCGTGAAGTCATATAATGGATGTTTCTGAAGTAAGAATGAACGTGTGTGAAGTCATAGAATGGAGGTTTGTGAAGTCAAAATGGAGGTGTGGGAACTCATAGAATGGAGGTGTGTGAACTCATAGAATGGAGGTGTGTAAAGTCATGGAAAGGCGGTGTGTGAAGTGAAAGAATGGAGGTGTGTGAAGTCAAACAATAAAGGTGTGTGAAGTCACAGAATGGAGGTGTGTGAAATCACAGAATGGAGGTGTGTGAAGTCAAAAATGTGGTGTGTAGAGTCACAAATGGAGGTGTGTGAACTCATAGAATGGAGGTGTGTGAAGTCAAAGAATGGAGGTGTGTGAAGTCACAGAATGGAGGTGTGTGAAGTCAGAATGGAGTTGTGTGAAGTCATAGAATGGAGATGTGTGAAGTCAGAATGGAGCTGTGTGAAGTCATAGAATGGAGGTGTGTGAAGTCAGAATGGAGGTATGTGAAGTCATAGAATGGTGGTGTGTGAAGTCACAGAATGGAGGTGTGGAAGTCATAGAGTGGAGGTGTGTGAAGTCAGAAAGGAGGTGTGTGAAGTCATAGAATGGAGGTGTGTGAAGTCATAATGTAGGTGTGTGAAGTCACAGAATGAAGGTGTGTGAAGTCACAGAATGGAGGTGTGTAAAGTTATAGAATGGAGGTGTGTGAAGTCATAGAATGGAGGTGTGTGAAGTCATAGAACGAATGTTTGTGAAGTAAGAATGAAGGTGTGTTAAGTCATAAAATGGAGATGTGTGAAGGCACAGAATGGAGGTGTGTGAAGTCATAGAATGGAGCTGTGTGAAGTCAGAATGGAGGTGTGTGAAGTCAAAGAATGGAGGTGTGTGAACTCACAATGGAGATGTGTGAAGTCAAAAAATGGAGGTGTGTGAAGTCAAAGAATGGAAGAGTGTGAAGTCATAGAATGGATGTGTGTGAAGTCATAGAATGGAGGTGTGTGAAGTCATAGAATGGAGGTGTGTGAAGTCACAGAACTGATGTTTGTGAAGTCAAAATGGAGGTGTGTGAAGTCAGAATGGGGGTTTGTGAAGTCATAGAAAGGAGGTGTGAAGTCATAGAATGGAGGTGTGTGAAGTCATAGAATGGAGGTGTGTGAAGTCAAAGAATGGAGGTGTGTGAAGTCACAGAATTGATGTTTGTGAAGTCAGAATGGAGGTGTGTGAAGTCAGAATGGAGGTGTGTGAAGTCATAGAATGGAGGTGTGTGAAGTCACAATGGAGGTGTATGAAGTCACAGAATGGAGGTGTGTGAAGTCACAGAGTGGAGGTGTGTGAAGTCATAGAATGGAGCTGTGTGAAGTCAGATTTGAGTTGTGTGAAGTCACAGAATGGAGGTGTGTGAAGTCACAGAATGAAGGTGTGTGAAGTCATAGAATGGAGGTGTGTGAAGTCATAGAATGAATGTGTGTGAAGTCATAGTGGAGGTGTGTGAAGTCACAGAATTGAGGTGTGTGAAGTCACAGAATGGAGGTTTATGAATTCATAGAATGGAGGTGTGTGAAGTCATAGAATGGAGGTGTGTGAAGTCATATAATGGATGTTTGTGAAGTAAGAATGAAGGTGTGTTAAGTCATAGAATGGAGGTGTGTGAAGGCAAAGAATGGAGGTGTGTGAAGTCATAGAATGGAGCTGTTTGAAGTCAGAATGGAGGTGTGTGAAGTCACAGAATGGAGGTGTGTGAAGTCAGAATGGTGGTGTGTGAAGTCACAGAATGGAGGTGTGTTAAGTCACAGAACGGAGGTGTTTGAACTCAGAATGGAGGTGTGTGAAATCACAGAATGGAGGTGTGTGAAGTCATAGAATGGAGGTGTGTGAGATCATAGAATGGAGGTGTGGGATGACATAGAGTGGAGCTGTGGGAAGTCAGATTGGAGGTGTGCGAAGTCACAGAATGGAGGTGTGTGAAGTCATTGAATGGAGCTGGGTGAAGTCAGAATGGAGGTGTGTGAAGTCACAGAATTGAGGTGTGTGAACTCAGAACGGAGGTGTGTGAAGTCACAGAATCTAGGTGTGTGAAGTCATAGAATGGAAGTGTGTGAAGTCATAGAATGGAGGTGTGTGAAGTCATACTGGAGGTGTGTGAAGTCACAGAAATGAGGTGTGTGAAGTCACAGAATGGAGGTGTGTGAAGTCATAGAATGGAGGTGTGTGAAGTCAGAACGGAGGTGTGTGAAGTCACAGAATGGAGGTGAGGGAAGTCATAGAATGGAGTTGTGTGAAGTCACAGAATGGAGGTGTGTGAATTAATAGAATGGAGGTGTGAGAAATCATAGAATGGAGGTGTGTGAAGTCACAGAATGGAGGTGTGTGAAGTCAGAGAATGGAGGTGTTTGAAGTCACAGAATGGAGGTGTGTCAACTCACAATGGAGGTGTGTGAAGTCAAAGAATGGAGGTGTGTGAAGTCATAGAATGGAATTGTGTGAAGTCATAGAATGGAGGTGTGTGAAGTCATAGAATGGAGTTGTGTGAAGTCATAGAATGGATGTTTCTGAAGTAGAATGAAGGTGTGTGAAGTCATAGAATGGAGGTGTGTGAAGTCAAAATGGGGGTATGTGAACTCATAAAATGGAGATGGGTGAAGTCATGGAATGGAGGTATGTGAAGTCCAAGAATATAGGTGTGTGAAGTCAAACAATGGTGGTGTGTGAAGTCACAGAATGGAGGTGTGTGAAGTCACAGAATGAAGGTGTTTGAAGTCAAAATTGTGGTGTGTGAAGTCACAAATGGAGGTGTCTGAAGTCGGAATGCAGCTGTGTGAAGTCATAGAATGGAGGTGTGTGAAGACAGAACGGAGGTGTGTGAACTCATAGAATGGAGTGTGTAAAGTCACAATGAGGCTCTGTGAAGTCATAGAATGGGGGTGTGTGAAGTCAAATTGGAGGTGTGTGAAATCACAGAATGGAGGTGTGTCAACTCAGAAATGAGGTGTGTGAAGTCATAGAATGGAGGTGTGTGAATTCATAGAATGGAAATATGTGAAATCATAGAATGGAGGTGTGTGAAGTCAAAGAATTGAGGTTTGTGAAGTCAGAATGGAGGTGTGTGAAGTCAGGATGGAGGTGGCTGAAGTCACAGAATGGAGGTGTGGGAACTCAGAATGGAGGTGTGTGGTCTCAGAACGGAGGTTTGTGAAGTCATAGAATGGAGGTGCGTGAAGTCATAGAATGGATGTTTCTGAAGTGAGAATGAAAGTGTATGAAGTCAAAGAATGGAGGTGTGTGAAGACAAAATGGAGGTGTGTGAACTCATAGAATGGAGGTGTGTGAACTCATAGAATGGAGGTGTGTGAAGTCATGGAATATAGGTGTGTGAAGTCAAAGGAAGGAGGTGTGTGAAGACAAACAATAAAGGTGTGTGAAGTCAAAGTATGGAGGTGTGTGAACTCATAGAATGGAGGTGCATGAAGACAAAGAATGGAGGTGTGTGAATTCATCGAATGGAGGTGTGTGAAGTCATGGAATGGAGGTGTGTGAAGTCAGATGGAGTTGTGTGAAGTCATTGAATGGAGGTGTGTGAAGTGAGAATGGAGGTGTGTGAAGTCATAGAATGGAGGTGTGTGAAGTCAGAATGGAGGTGTGTGAACTCAGAGAATGGAGGTGTGTGAAGTCACAATGCAGGTGTGCGAAGTCATAGAATGGAGGTGTGTGACGCCATAGAATGCAGGTGTGTGAAGTCACAGAATGGAGGTGTGTGAAGTCATAGAATGGAGGTGTGTAAAGTCACAGAATGGAGGTGTGTGAAGTCATAGAATGGAGGTTTGTGAAGTCATAGAATTTAGGTGTGTGAAGTCATAGAATGGAGGTGTGTGAAGTCACAGAATGGAGGTGTGTGAAATCACAAAATGGAGGTGTGTGAACTCAAAATGGAGGTGTGTGAAGTAACAGAATGGAGGTGTGTGAAGTCATAGAATGGAGGTGTGTGAAGTCGCACAAAGGGGGTGTGTGAAGTCATAAAATGGAGGTGTGTGAAGTCATAGAATGGAGGTGTGTGAAGTCACAGAATGGAGGTGTTTGACGTCAGAGAATGGAGGTGTGTGAAATCAGAATGGAGGTGTGTGAAGTCACAGAATGGAGGTGTGTGAAGTCAGAATAGATGTGTGAGAAGTCATAGAATGGAGCTGTGTGAAGTCAGAATGGAGCTGTGTGAAGTCATAGAATGGAGGTGAGTGAAGTCAGAATGGCGGTGTGTGAACTCATAGAATGGAGGTGTGTGAAGTCACAATGCAGGTGTGCGAAGTCATAGAATGGAGGTGTGTGAGGTCATAGATTGCAGGTGTGTGAAGTCACAGAATGGAGGTGTGTGAAGTCATAGAATGCAGGTGTGTGAAGTCACAGAATGGAGGTGTGTGAAGTCATAGAATGGAGGTTTGTGAAGTCATAGAATTTAGGTGTGTGAAGTCATAGAATGGAGGTGTGTGAAGTCACAGAATGGAGGTGTGTGAAATCACAAAGTGGAGGTGTGTGAACTCAGAATGGAGGTGTGTGAAGTAACAGAATGGAGGTGTGTTAAGTCACAGAATGGAGGTGTGTGAAGTCGCACAATGGGGGTGTGTGAAGTCATAGAATGCAGGTGTGTGAAGTCATAGAATGGAGGTTTGTGAAGTCATAGAATGGAGGTGTTTGACGTCAGAGAATGGAGGTGTGTGAAATCAGAATGGAGGTGTGTGAAGTCACAGAATGGAGGTGTGTGAAGTCAGAATAGATGTGTGCGAAGTCATAGAATGGAGCTGTGTGAAGTCAGAATGGAGCTGTGTGAAGTCATAGAATGGAGGTGAGTGAAGTCAGAATGGCGGTGTGTGAACTCATAGAATGATGGTGTGTGAAGTCACAATGGAGGTGTGTGAAGTCATAGAATGGAGGTTTTTGAAGTCACAGAATTGAAGTGTGTGAAGTCATAAAATGGAGGTGTGTGAAGTCAGATTGGAGGTGTGTGAAGTCATAGAATGGAGGGGTGTCAACTCAGAAAGGAGGTGTGTGAAATCATAGAATGGAGGTGTGTGAAGTCATAGAATGGATGTTTCTGAAGTAGAATGAAGGTGTGTGAAGTCATAGAATGGAGGTGTGTGAAGTCAAAATGGGGGTATGTGAACTCATAAAATGGAGATGTGTGAATTCATGGAATGGAGGTATGTGAAGTCCAAGAATATAGGTGTGTGAAGTCAAACAACGGTGGTGTGTGAAGTCACAGAATGGAGGTGTGTGAACTCACAGAATGAAGGTGTTTGAAGTCAAAATTGTGGTGTGTGAAGTCACAAATGGAGGTGTCTGAAGTCGGAAAGCAGCTGTGTGAAGTCATAGAATGGAGGAGTGTGAAGTCAGAATGGAGGTGTGTGAACTCATAGAATGGAGTGTGTGAAGTCACAATGAGGCTGTGTGAAGTCATAGAATGGGGGTGTGTGAAGTCAAATTGGAGGTGTGTGAAATCACAGAATGGAGGTGTGTCAACACAGAAATGAGGTGTGTGAAGTCATAGAATGGAGGTGTGTGAATTCATAGAATGGAAGTGTGTGAAATCATAGAATGGAGGTGTGTGAAGTCACAGAATGAAGGTGTTTGAAGTCAAAATTGTGGTGTGTAAAGTCACAAATGGAGGTGTCTGAAGTCCGAATGCAGCTGTGTGAAGTCATAGAATGGAGGTGTGTGAAGTCACAACGGAGGTGTGTGAACTCATAGAATGGAGTGTGTGAAGTCACAATGAGGCTGTGTGAAGTCATAGAATGGGGGTGTGTGAAGTCAAATTGGAGGTGTGTGAAATCACAGAATGGAGGTGTGTCAACTCAGAAATGAGGTGTGTGAAGTCATAGAATGGAGGTGTGTGAATTCATAGAACGGAAGTGTGTGAAATCATAGAATGGAGGTGTGTGAAGTCACAGAAGGTAGGTGTTTGAAGTCAAAATTGTGGTGTGTGAAGTCACAAATGGAGGTGTCTGAAGTCGGAATGCAGCTGTGTGAAGTCATAGAATGGAGGAGTGTGAAGTCAGAATGGAGGTGTGTGAACTCATAGAATGGAGTGTGTGAAGTCACAATGAGGCTGTGTGAAGTCATAGAATGGGGGTGTGTGAAGTCAAATTGGAGGTGTGTGAAATCACAGAATGGAGGTGTGTCAACCCAGAAATGAGGTGTGTGAAGTCATAGAATGGAGGTGTGTGAGGTCACAGAATGGAGGTGTGTGAAGTCATAGAATGGAGCTGTGTGAAGTCAGATTGGAGGTGTGTGAAGTCACAGAATGGAGGTGTGTGAAGTCACAGAATGTAGGTGTTTGAAGTCAAAATTGTGGTGTGTGAAGTCACAAATGGAGGTGTCTGAAGTCAGAATGGAGTAGTGTGAAGTCATAGAATGGAGGTGTGTGAAGTCAGAATGGAAGTGTGTGAGGTCATAGAATGCAGGTGTGTGAAGTCACAGAAGGGAGGTGTGTGAAGTCATAGAATGGAGGTTTGTGAAGTCATAGAATTTAGGTGTGTGAAGTCATAGAATGGAGGTGTGTGAAGTCACAGAATGGAGGTGTGTGAAATCACAAAATGGAGGTGTGTGAACTCAGAATGGAGGTGTGTGAAGTAACAGAATGGAGGTATGTGAAGTCATAGAATGGAGGTGTGTGAAGTCGCACAATGGGGGTGTGTGAAGTCATAGAATGGATGTGTGTGAAGTCATAGAATGGAGGTGTGTGAAGTCACAGAATGGAGGTGTTTGACGTCAGAGAATGGAGGTGTGTGAAATCAGAATGGAGGTGTGTGAAGTCACAGAATGGAGGTGTGTGAAGTCAGAATAGATGTGTGCGAAGTCATAGAATGGAGCTGTGTGAAGTAAGAATGGAGCTGTGTGAAGTCATAGAATGGAGGTGATTGAAGTCAGAATGGCGGTGTGTGAACTCATAGAATGATGGTTGGTGAAGTCACAATGGAGGTGTGTGAAGTCATAGAATGGAGGTTTTTGAAGTCACAGAATGGAAGTGTGTGCACTCATAAAATGGAGGTGTGTGAAGTCAGATTGGAGGTGTGTGAAGTCATAGAATGGAGGTGTGTCAACTCAGAAAGGAGGTGTGTGAAGTCATAGAATGGAGGTGTGTGAAGTCATAGAATGGAGGTGTGTGAATTCATAGAATGGAGTTGTGTTAAGTGACAGAATTGAGGTGTGTGGAGTCAGAATGGAGGTGTGTGAAGTCATAGAATGGAGGTGTGTGAATTAACAATGCATTTGTGTGAACTCATAGAATGGAGGTCTGTGAAGTCACAATGTAGGTGTGTGAAATCACAGAATGGAGGTGTGTGAAGTCATAGAATGGAGGTGTGTGAAGTCACAGAATGGAGGTGTATAAAGTCATATAATTGAGGTGTGTGAAGTCACAGAATGGAGGTGCGTGAAGTCAGAATGGAGTAGTGTGAAGTCATAGAATGGAGGTGTGTGAAGTCAGAATGGAGGTGTGTGAAGTCATAGAATGGAGGTGTGTGAAGTCAGAATGGAGGTGTGTGAACTCATAGAATGGAGGTGTGTGAAGTCACAATGGAGGTGTGTGAAGTCATAGAATGGAGGTGTGTGAGGTCACAGAATGGAGGTGTGTGAAGTCATAGAATGGAGCTGTGTGAAGTCAGATTGGAGGTGTGTGAAGTCACAGAATGGAGGTGTGTGAAGTCACAGAATGTAGGTGTTTGAAGTCAAAATTGTGGTGTGTGAAGTCACAAATGGAGGTGTCTGAAGTCGGAATGCAGCTGTGTGAAGTCATAGAATGGAGGAGTGTGAAGTCAGAATGGAGGTGTGTGAACTCATAGAATGGAGTGTGTGAAGTCACAATGAGGCTGTGTGAAGTCATAGAATGGGGGTGTGTGAAGTCAAATTGGAGGTGTGTGAAATCACAGAATGGAGGTGTGTCAACTCAGAAATGAGGTGTGTGAAGTCATAGAATGGAGGTGTGTGAATTCATAGAATGGAAGTGTGTGAAATCATAGAATGGAGGTGTGTGAAGTCAAAGAATTGAGGTTTGTGAAGTCAGAATGGAGGTGTGCGAAGTCAGGATGGAGGTGGGTGAAGTCACAGAATGGAGATGTGGGAACTCAGAATGGAGGTGTGTGGTCACAGAACGGAGGTTTGTGAAGTCATAGAATGGAGGTGCGTGAAGTCATAGAATAGATGTTTCTGAAGTGAGAATGAAGGTGTATGAAGTCAAAGAATGGAGGTGTGTGAAATCAAAATGGAGGTGTGTGAACTCATAGAATGGAGGTGTATGAACTCATAGAATGGAGGTGTGTGAAGTCATGGAATGTAGGTGTGTGAAGTCAAAGAAATGAGGTGTGTGAAGTCAAACAATAAAGGTGTGTGAAGTCACAGAATGGAGGTGTGTGAACTCATAGAATGGAGGTGCATGAAGACAAAGAATGGAGGTGTGTGAATTCATCGAATGGAGGTGTGCGAAGTCATGGAATGGATGTGTGTGAAGTCAGATGGAGTTGTGTGAAGTCATAGAATGGAGGTGTATGAAGTCAGATTGGAGGCGTGTGAAGTCATAGAATGGAGGTGTGTGAAGTCAGAATGGAGGTGTTTGAACTCATAGAATGGAGGTGTGTGAAGTCACAATGCAGGTGTGCGAAGTCATAGAATGGAGATGTGTGAGGTCATAGAATGCAGGTGTGTGAAGTCACAGAATTGAGGTGTGTGAAGTCATAGAATGGAGGTGTGTGAAGTCACAGAATGGAGGTGTGTGAAGTCATAGAATGGATGTTTGTGAAGTGATAGAATTTAGGTGTGTGAAGTCATAGAATGGAGGTGTGTGAAGTCACAGAATGGAGGTGTGTGAAATCACAAAATGGAGGTGTGTGAACTCAGAATGGAGGTGTGTGAAGTAACAGAATGGAGGTGTGTGAAGTCATAGAATGGAGGTGTGTGAAGTCGCACAATGAGGGTGTGTGAAGTCATAGAATTGAGGTGTGTGAAGTCATAGAATGGAGGTGTGTGAAGTCACAGAATGGAGGTGTTTGACGTCAGAGAATGGAGGTGTGTGAAATCAGAATGGAGGTGTGTGAAGTCACAAAATGGAGGTGTGTGAAGTCAGAATAGATGTGTGCGAAGTCATAGAATGGAGCTGTGTGAAGTCAGAATGGAGCTGTGTGAAGTCATAGAATGGAGGTGAGTGAAGTCAGAATGGCGGTGTGTGAACCCATAGAATGATGGTGTGTGAAGTCACAATGGAGGTGTGTGAAGTCATAGAATGGAGGTTTTTGAAGTCACAGAATGGAATTGTGTGCAGTCATAAAATGGAGGTGTGTGAAGTCAGATTGGAGGTGTGTGAAGTCATAGAATGCAGGTGTGTCAACTCAGAAAGGAGGTGTGTGAAGTCCTAGAATGGAGGTGTGTGAAGTCATAGAATGGAGGTGTGTGAAATCATAGAATGGAGTTGTGTTAAGTGACAGAATTGAGGTGTGTGAAGTCAGAATGGAGGTGTGTGAAGTCAGAATGGAGGTGTGTGAAGTCATAGAATGGAGGTGTGTGAATTCACAATGCATTTGTGTGAACTCATAGAATGGAGGTCTGTGAAGTCACAATGTAGGTGTGTGAAATCACAGAATGGAGGTGTGTGAAGTCATACAATGGAGGTGTGTGAAGTCACAGAATGGAGGTGTGTAAAGTCATATAATGGAGTTGTGTGAAGTCACAGAATGGAGGTGCGTGAAGTCAGAATGGAGTAGTGTGAAGTCATAGAATGGAGGTGTGTGAAGTCAGAATGGAGGTGTGTGAAGTCATAGAATGGAGGTGTGTGAAGTCAGAATGGAGGTGTGTGAACTCATAGAATGGAGGTGTGTGAAGTCACAATGGAAGTGTGTGAAGTCATAGAATGGAGCTGTGTGAAGTCAGATTGGAGGTGTGTGAAGTCACAGAATGGAGATGTGTGAACTCAGAGTGGAGGTGTGTGAAGTCACAGAATTGAGGTGTGTGAAGTCACAGAATGGAGGTGTGTGAAGTCACAGAATGGAGGTGTGTGAAGGCACAGAATGGAGGTGTGTGAAGTCATAGAATGGAGCTGTGTGAAGTCAGAACGGAGGTGTGTGAAGTCACAGAATGGAGGTCCGTTAAGTCACAGAATTGAGGTTTGTGAACTCAGAATGGAGGTGTGTGAAGTCACAGAATGGAGGTGAGGGAAGTCATAGAATGGAGTTGTGTGAAGTAACAGAATGGAGGTGTGTGAATTAATAGAATGGAGGTGTGAGAAATCATAGAATGGAGGTGTGTGAAGTCACAGAATGGAGGTGTGTGAAGTCAGAGAATGGAGGTGTTTGAAGTCACAGAATGGAGGTGTGTGAACTCACAATGGAGGTGTGTGCAGTCAAAGAATGGAGGTGTGTGAAGTCATAGAATGGAATTGTGTGAAGTCATAGAATGGAGGTGTGTGAAGTCATGGAATGTAGTTGTGTGAAGTCATAGAATGGATGTTTCTGAAGTGGAATTAAGGTGTGTGAAGTCAAAGAATGGAGGTGTGTGAAGTCATAGAATGGAATTGTGTGAAGTCATAGAATGGAGGTGTGTGAAGTCATAGAATGGAGTTGTGTGAAGTCATAGAATGGATGTTTCTGAAGTAGAATTAAGGTGTGTGATGTCATGGAATGGAGTTGTGTGAAGTCCAAGAATATAGGTGTGTGAAGTCAAACAATGGTGGTGTGTGAAGTCACAGAATGAAGGTGTGTGAAGTCACAGAATGAAGGTGTTTGAAGTCAAAATTGTGGTGTGTGAAGTCACAAATGGAGGTGTCTGAAGTCGGAATGCAACTGTGTGAAGTCACAGAATGGAGGTGTGTGAAGTCAGAATGGAGGTGTGTGAACTCATAGAATGGAGTGTGTGAAGCCACAATGAGGCTGTGTGAAGTCATAGAATGGGGGTGTGTGAAGTCAAATTGGAGGTGTGTGAAATCACAGAATGGAGGTGTGTCAACTCAGAAATGAGGTGTGTGAAGTCATAGAATGGAGGTGTGTGAATTCATAGAATGGAAGTGTGTGAAATCATAGAATGGAGGTGTGTGAAGTCACAGAATGAAGGTGTTTGAAGACAAAATTGTGGTGTGTGAAGTCACAAATGGAGGTGTCTGAAGTCGGAATGCAGCAATGTGAAGTCATAGAATGGAGGTGTGTGAAGTCAGAACGGAGGTGTGTGAACTCATAGAATGGAGTGTGTGAAGTCACAATGAGGCTGTGCGAAGTCATAGAATGGGGGTGTGTGAAGTCAAATTGGAGGTGTGTGAAATCACAGAATGGAGGTGTGTCAACTCAGAAATGATGTGTGTGAAGTCATAGAATGGAGGTGTGTGAATTCATAGAATGGAAATGTGTGAAATCATAGAATGGAGGTGTGTGAAGTCAGGATGGAGGTGGGTGAAGTCACAGAATGGAGGTGTGGGAACTCAGAATGGAGGTGTGTGGTCACAGAACGGAGGTTTGTGAAGTCATAGAATGGAGGTGCGTGAAGTCATAGAATGGATGTTTCTGAAGTGAGAATGAAGGTGTATGAAGTCAAAGAATGGAGGTGTGTGAAGTCAAAATGGAGGTGTGTGAACTCATAGAATGGAGGTGTGTGAACTCATAGAATGGAGGTGTGTGAAGTCATGGAATGTAGGTGTGTGAAGTCAAAGAAAGGAAGTGTGTGAAGTCAAACAATAAAGGTGTGTGAAGTCACAGAATGGAGGTGTGTGAACTCCTAGAATGGAGGTGCATGAAGACAAAGAATGGAGGTGTGTGAATTCATCGAATGGAGGTGTGTGAAGTCATGGAATGGAGGTGTGTGAAGTCAGATGGAGTTGTGTGAAGTCATAGAATGGAGGTGTGTGAAGTCAGAATGGAGGTGTGTGAAGTCATAGAATGGAGGTGTGTGAAGTCAGAATGGAGGTGTGTGAACTCAGAGAATGGATGTGTGTGAAGTCACAATGCAGGTGTGCGAAGTCATAGAATGGAGGTGTGTGAGGTCATAGAATGCAGGTGTGTGAAGTCACAGAATGGAGGTGTGTGAAGTCGCACAATGGGGGTGTGTGAAGTCATAGAATGGAGGTGTGTGAAGTCATAGAATGGAGGTGTGTGAAGTCACAGAATGGAGGTGTTTGTCGTCAGACAATGGAGGTGTGTGAAATCAGAATGGAGGTGTGTGAAGTCACAGAATGGAGGTGTGTGAAGTCAGAATAGATGTGTGTGAAGTCATAGAATGGAGCTGTGTGAAGTCAGAATGGAGCTGTGTGAAGTCATAGAATGGAGGTGAGTGAAGTCAGAATGGCGGTGTGTGAACTCATAGAATGATAGTGTGTGAAGTCCCAATGGAGGTGTGTGAAGTCATAGAATGGAGGTTTTTGAAGTCACAGAATGGAAGTGTTTGAAGTCATAAAATGGAGGTGTGTGAAGTCAGATTGGAGGTGTGTGAAGTCATAGAATGGAGGGGTGTCAACTCAGAAAGGAGGTGTGTGAAGTTATAGAATGGAGGTGTGTGAAGTCATAGAATGGATGTTTCTGAAGTAGAATGAAGGTGTGTGAAGTCATAGAATGGATGTGTGTGAAGTCAAAATGGGGGTATGTGAACTCATAAAATGGAGATGTGTGAAGTCATGGAATGGAGGTGTGTGAAGTCCAAGAATGGAGGTGTGTGAACTCACAATGGAGATGTGTGAAGTCAAAAAATGGAGGTGTGTGAAGTCATAATGTAGGTGTGTGAAGTCACAGAATGAAGGTGTGTGAAGTCACAGAATGGAGGTGTGTAAAGTCATAGAATGGACGTGTGTGAAGTCATAGAATGGAGGTGTGTGAAGTCATAGAATGAATGTTTGTGAAGTAAGAATGAAGGTGTGTTAAGTCATAAAATGGAGATGTGTGAAGGCACAGAATGGAGGTGTGTGAAGTCATAGAATGGAGCTGTGTGAAGTCAGAATGGAGGTGTGTGAAGTCAAAGAATGGAGGTGTGTGAACTCACAATGGAGATGTGTGAAGTCAAAAAATGGAGGTGTGTGAAGTCAAAGAATGGAAGAGTGTGAAGTCATAGAATGGATGTGTGTGAAGTCATAGAATGGAGGTGTGTGAAGTCATAGAATGGAGGTGTGTGAAGTCACAGAACTGATGTTTGTGAAGTCAGAATGGAGGTGTGTGAAGTCAGAATGGGGGTTTGTGAAGTCATAGAAAGGAGGTGTGAAGTCATAGAATGGAGGTGTGTGAAGTCATAGAATGGAGGTGTGTGAAGTCAAAGAATGGAGGTGTGTGAAGTCACAGAATTGATGTTTGTGAAGTCAGAATGGAGGTGTGTGAAGTCAGAATGGAGGTGTGTGAAGTCATAGAATGGAGGTGTGTGAAGTCATGGAATGTAGGTGTGTGAAGTCACAATGGAAGTGTGTGAAGTCATAGAATGGAGCTGTGTGAAGTCAGATTGGAGGTGTGTGAAGTCACAGAATGGAGATGTGTGAACTCAGAGTGGAGGTGTGTGAAGTCACAGAATTGAGGTGTGTGAAGTCACAGAATGGAGGTGTGTGAAGTCACAGAATGGAGGTCCGTTAAGTCACAGAATTGAGGTTTGTGAACTCAGAATGGAGGTGTGTGAAGTCACAGAATGGAGGTGAGGGAAGTCATAGAATGGAGTTGTGTGAAGTAACAGAATGGAGGTGTGTGAATTAATAGAATGGAGGTGTGAGAAATCATAGAATGGAGGTGTGTGAAGTCACAGAATGGAGGTGTGTGAAGTCAGAGAATGGAGGTGTTTGAAGTCACAGAATGGAGGTGTGTGAACTCACAATGGAGGTGTGTGCAGTCAAAGAATAGAGGTGTGTGAAGTCATAGAATGGAATTGTGTGAAGTCATAGAATGGAGGTGTGTGAAGTCATGGAATGTAGTTGTGTGAAGTCATAGAATGGATGTTTCTGAAGTGGAATTAAGGTGTGTGAAGTCAAAGAATGGAGGTGTGTGAAGTCATAGAATGGAATTGTGTGAAGTCATAGAATGGAGGTGTGTGAAGTCAAGAATGGAGTTGTGTGAAGTCATAGAATGGATGTTTCTGAAGTAGAATTAAGGTGTGTGAAGTCATGGAATGGAGGTGTGTGAAGTCCAAGAATATTGGTGTGTGAAGTCAAACAATGGTGGTGTGTGAAGTCACAGAATGGAGGTGTGTGAAGTCACAGAATGAAGGTGTTTGAAGTCAAAATTGTGGTGTGTGAAGTCACAAATGGAGGTGTCTGAAGTCGGAATGCAACTGTGTGAAGTCACAGAATGGAGGTGTGTGAAGTCAGACTGGAGGTGTGTGAACTCATAGAATGGAGTGTGTGAAGCCACAATGAGGCTGTGTGAAGTCATAGAATGGGGGTGTGTGAAGTCAAATTGGAGGTGTGTGAAATCACAGAATGGAGGTGTGTCAACTCAGAAATGAGGTGTGTGAAGTCATAGAATGGAGGTGTGTGAATTCATAGAATGGAAGTGTGTGAAATCATAGAATGGAGGTGTGTGAAGTCACAGAATGAAGGTGTTTGAAGACAAAATTGTGGTGTGTGAAGTCACAAATGGAGGTGTCTGAAGTCGGATGCAGCTGTGTGAAGTCATAGAATGGAGGTGTGTGAAGTCAGAACGGAGGTGTGTGAACTCATAGAATGGAGTGTGTGAAGTCACAATGAGGCTGTGTGAAGTCATAGAATGGGGGTGTGTGAAGTCAAATTGGAGGTGTGTGAAATCACAGAATGGGGGTGTGTCAACTCAGAAATGATGTGTGTGAAGTCATAGAATGGAGGTGTGTGAATTCATAGAATGAAAATGTGTGAAATCATAGAATGGAGGTGTGTGAAGTCAGGATGGAGGTGGGTGAAGTCACAGAATGGACGTGTGGGAACTCAGAATGGAGGTGTGTGGTCACAGAACGGAGGTTTGTGAAGTCATAGAATGGAGGTGCGTGAAGTCATAGAATGGATGTTTCTGAAGTGAGAATGAAGGTGTATGAAGTCAAAGAATGGAGGTGTGTGAAGTCAAAATGGAGGTGTGTGAACTCATAGAATGGAGGTGTGTGAACTCATAGAATGGAGGTGTGTGAAGTCATGGAATGTAGGTGTGTGAAGTCAAAGAAAGGAAGTGTGTGAAGTCAAACAATAAAGGTGTGTGAAGTCACAGAATGGAGGTGTGTGAACTCCTAGAATGGAGGTGCATGAAGACAAAGAATGGAGGTGTGTGAATTCATCGAATGGAAGTGTGTGAAGTCATGGAATGGAGGTGTGTGAAGTCAGAATGGAGGTGTGTGAAGTCATAGAATGGAGGTGTGTGAAGTCAGAATGGAGGTGTGTGAACTCAGAGAATGGAGGTGTGTGAAGTCACAATGCAGGTGTGCGAAGTCATAGAATGGAGGTGTGTGAGGTCATAGAATGCAGGTGTGTGAAGTCACAGAATGGAGGTGTGTGAAGTCGCACAATGGGGGTGTGTAAAGTCATAGAATGGAGGTGTGTGAAGTCACAGAATGGAGGTGTTTGTCGTCAGACAATGGAGGTGTGTGAAATCAGAATGGAGGTGTGTGAAGTCACAGAATGGAGGTGTGTGAAGTCAGAATAGATGTGTGTGAAGTCATAGAATGGAGCTGTGTGAAGTCAGAATGGAGCTGTGTGAAGTCATAGAATGGAGGTGAGTGAAGTCAGAATGGCGGTGTGTGAACTCATAGAATGATGGTGTGTGAAGTCCCAATGGAGGTGTGTGAAGTCATAGAATGGAGGTTTTTGAAGTCACAGAATGGAAGTGTTTGAAGTCATAAAATGGAGGTGTGTGAAGTCAGATTGGAGGTGTGTGAAGTCATAGAATGGAGGGGTGTCAACTCAGAAAGGAGGTGTGTGAAGTCATAGAATGGAGGTGTGTGAAGTCATAGAATGGATGTTTCTGAAGTAGAATGAAGGTGTGTGAAGTCATAGAATGGATGTGTGTGAAGTCAAAATGGGGGTATGTGAACTCATAAAATGGAGATGTGTGAAGTCATGGAATGGAGGTGTGTGAAGTCCAAGAATGGAGGTGTGTGAACTCACAATGGAGATGTGTGAAGTCAAAAAATGGAGGTGTGTGAAGTCATAATGTAGGTGTGTGAAGTCACAGAATGAAGGTGTGTGAAGTCACAGAATGGAGGTGTGTAAAGTCATAGAATGGAGGTGTGTGAAGTCATAGAATGGAGGTGTGTGAAGTCATAGAATGAATGTTTGTGAAGTAAGAATGAAGGTGTGTTAAGTCATAAAATGGAGATGTGTGAAGGCACAGAATGGAGGTGTGTGAAGTCATAGAATGGAGCTGTGTGAAGTCAGAATGGAGGTGTGTGAAGTCAAAGAATGGAGGTGTGTGAACTCACAATGGAGATGTGTGAAGTCAAAAAATGGAGGTGTGTGAAGTCAAAGAATGGAAGAGTGTGAAGTCATAGAATGGATGTGTGTGAAGTCATAGAATGGAGGTGTGTGAAGTCATAGAATGGAGGTGTGTGAAGTCACAGAACTGATGTTTGTGAAGTCAGAATGGAGGTGTGTGAAGTCAGAATGGGGGTTTGTGAAGTCATAGAAAGGAGGTGTGAAGTCATAGAATGGAGGTGTGTGAAGTCATAGAATGGAGGTGTGTGAAGTCAAAGAATGGAGGTGTGTGAAGTCACAGAATTGATGTTTGTGAAGTCAGAATGGAGGTGTGTGAAGTCAGAATGGAGGTGTGTGAAGTCATAGAATGGAGGTGTGTGAAGTCACAATGGAGGTGTATGAAGTCATAGAATGGAGGTGTGTGAAGTCACAGAGTGGAGGTGTGTGAAGTCATAGAATGGAGCTGTGTGAAGTCAGATTTGAGTTGTGTGAAGTCACAGAATGTAGGTGTGTGAAGTCACAGAATGAAGGTGTGTGAAGTCATAGAATGGAGGTGTGTGAAGTCATAGAATGAATGTGTGTGAAGTCATAGTGGAGGTGTGTGAAGTCACAGAATTGAGGTGTGTGAAGTCACAGAATGGAGGTTTATGAAGTCATAGAATGGAGGTGTGTGAAGTCATAGAATGGAGGTGTGTGAAGTCATATAATGGATGTTTGTGAAGTAAGAATGAAGGTGTGTTAAGTCATAGAATGGAGGTGTGTGAAGGCAAAGAATGGAGGTGTGTGAAGTCATAGAATGGAGCTGTTTGAAGTCAGAATGGAGGTGTGTGAAGTCACAGAATGGAGGTGTGTGAACTCAGAATGGTGGTGTGTGAAGTCACAGAATGGAGGTGTGTTAAGTCACAGAACGGAGGTGTTTGAACTCAGAATGGAGGTGTGTGAAATCACCGAATGGAGGTGTGTGAAGTCATAGAATGGAGGTGTGTGAAATCATAGAATGGAGGTGTGGGATGACATAGAGTGGAGCTGTGGGAAGTCAGATTGGAGGTGTGCGAAGTCACAGAATGGAGGTGTGTGAAGTCATTGAATGGAGCTGGGTGAAGTCAGAATGGAGGTGTGTGAAGTCACAGAATTGAGGTGTGTGAACTCAGAACGGAGGTGTGTGAAGTCACAGAATCTAGGTGTGTGAAGTCATAGAATGGAAGTGTGTGAAGTCATAGAATGGAGGTGTGTGAAGTCATACTGGACTTGTGTGAAGTCACAGAAATGAGGTGTGTGAAGTCACAGAATGGAGGTGTGTGAAGTCATAGAATGGAGGTGTGTGAAGTCAGAACGGAGGTGTGTTAAGTCACAGAATGGAGGTCCGTTTAGTCACAGAATTGAGGTTTGTGAACTCAGAATGGAGGTGTGTGAAGTCACAGAATGGAGGTGAGGGAAGTCATAGAATGGAGTTGTGTGAAGTCACAGAATGGAGGTGTGTGAATTAATAGAATGGAGGTGTGAGAAATCATAGAATGGAGGTGTGTGAAGTCACAGAATGGAGGTGTGTGTAGTCAGAGAATGGAGGTGTTTGATGTCACAGAATGGAGGTGTGTCAACTCACAATGGAGGTGTGTGAAGTCAAAGAATGGAGGTGTGTGAAGTCATAGAATGGAATTGTGTGAAGTCATAGAATGGAGGTGTGTGAAGTCATAGAATGGAGTTGTGTGAAGTAATAGAATGGATGTTTCTGAAGTAGAATGAAGGTGTGTGAAGTCATAGAATGGAGGTGTGTGAAGTCAAAATGGGGGTATGTGAACTCATAAAATGGAGATGGGTGAAGTCATGGAATGGAGGTATGTGAAGTCCAAGAATATAGGTGTGTGAAGTCAAACAATGGTGGTGTGTGAAGTCACAGAATGGAGGTGTGTGAAGTCACAGAATGAAGGTGTTTGAAGTCAAAATTGTGGTGTGTGAAGTCACAAATGGAGGTGTCTGAAGTCGGAATGCAGCTGTGTGAAGTCATAGAATGGAGGTGTGTGAAGTCAGAACGGAGGTGTGTGAACTCATAGAATGGAGTGTGTAAAGTCACAATGAGGCTGTGTGAAGTCATAGAATGGGGGTGTGTGAAGTCAAATTGGAGGTGTGTGAAATCACAGAATGGAGGTGTGTCAACTCAGAAATGAGGTGTGTGAAGTCATAGAATGGAGGTGTGTGAATTCATAGAATGGAAATGTGTGAAATCATAGAATGGAGGTGTGTGAAGTCAAAGAATTGAGGTTTGTGAAGTCAGAATGGAGGTGTGTGAAGTCAGGATGGAGGTGGCTGAAGTCACAGAATGGAGGTGTGGGAACTCAGAATGGAGGTGTGTGGTCTCAGAACGGAGGTTTGTGAAGTCATAGAATGGAGGTGCGTGAAGTCATAGAATGGATGTTTCTGAAGTGAGAATGAAGGTGTATGAAGTCAAAGAATGGAGGTGTGTGAAGACAAAATGGAGGTGTGTGAACTCATAGAATGGAGGTGTGTGAACTCATAGAATGGAGGTGTGTGAAGTCATGGAATATAGGTGTGTGAAGTCATGGAATGGAGGTGTGTGAAGTCAGATGGAGTTGTGTGAAGTCATTGAATGGAGGTGTGTGAAGTCAGAATGGAGGTGTGTGAAGTCATAGAATGGAGGTGTGTGAACTCAGAATGGAGGTGTGTGAACTCAGAGAATGGAGGTGTGTGAAGTCACAATGCAGGTGTGCGAAGTCATAGAATGGAGGTGTGTGACGCCATAGAATGGAGGTGTGTGAAGTCATGGAATATAGGTGTGTGAAGTCAAAGAAAGGAGGTGTGTGAAGACAAACAATAAAGGTGTGTGAAGTCAAAGTATGGAGGTGTGTGAACTCATAGAATGGAGGTGCATGAAGACAAAGAATGGAGGTGTGTGAATTCATCGAATGGAGGTGTGTGAAGTCATGGAATGGAGGTGTGTGAAGTCAGATGGAGTTGTGTGAAGTCATTGAATGGAGGTGTGTGAAGTCAGAATGGAGGTGTGCGAAGTCATAGAATGGAGGTGTGTGACGCCATAGAATGCAGGTGTGTGAAGTCACAGAATGGAGGTGTGTGAAGTCATAGAATGGAGGTGTGTGAAGTCACAGAATGGAGGTGTGTGAAGTCATAGAATGGAGGTTTGTGAAGTCATAGAATTTAGGTGTGTGAAGTCATAGAATGGAGGTGTGTGAAGTCACAGAATGGAGGTGTGTGAAATCACAAAATGGAGGTGTGTGAACTCAGAATGGAGGTGTGTGAAGTAACAGAACGGAGGTGTGTGAAGTCATAGAATGGAGGTGTGTGAAGTCGCACAAAGGGGTGTGTGAAGTCATAGAATGGAGGTGTGTGAAGTCATAGAATGGAGGTGTGTGAAGTCACAGAATGGAGGTGTTTGACGTCAGAGAATGGAGGTGTGTGAAATCAGAATAGAGGTGTGTGAAGTCACAGAATGGAGGTGTGTGAAGTCACAATAGATGTGTGCGAAGTCATAGAATGGAGCTGTGTGAAGTCAGAATGGAGCTGTGTGAAGTCATAGAATGGAGGTGAGTGAAGTCAGAATGGCGGTGTGTGAACTCATAGAATGGAGGTGTGTGAAGTCACAATGCAGGTGTGCGAAGTCATAGAATGGAGGTGTGTGAGGTCATAGAATGCAGGTGTGTGAAGTCACAGAATGGAGGTGTGTGAAGTCATAGAATGCAGGTGTGTGAAGTCACAGAATGGAGGTGTGTGAAGTCATAGAATGGAGGTTTGTGAAGTCATAGAATTTAGGTGTGTGAAGTCATAGAATGGAGGTGTGTGAAGTCACAGAATGGAGGTGTGTGAAATCACAAAATGGAGGTGTGTGAACTCAGAATGGAGGTGTGTGAAGTCACAGAATGGAGGTGTGTGAAGTCGCACAATGGGGGTGTGTGAAGTCATAGAATGCAGGTGTGTGAAGTCATAGAATGGAGGTTTGTGAAGTCATAGAATGGAGGTGTTTGACGTCAGAGAATGGAGGTGTGTGAAATCAGAATGGAGGTGTGTGAAGTCACAGAATGGAGGTGTGTGAAGTCAGAATAGATGTGTGCGAAGTCATAGAATGGAGCTGTGTGAAGTCAGAATGGAGCTGTGTGAAGTCATAGAATGGAGGTGAGTGAAGTCAGAATGGCGGTGTGTGAACTCATAGAATGATGGTGTGTGAAGTCACAATGGAGGTGTGTGAAGTCATAGAATGGAGGTTTTTGAAGTCACAGAATGGAAGTGTGTGAAGTCATAAAATGGAGGTGTGTGAGGTCAGATTGGAGGTGTGTGAAGTCATAGAATGGAGGTGTGTCAACTCAGAAAGGAGGTGTGTGAAATCATAGAATGGAGGTGTGTGAAGTCATAGAATGGATGTTTCTGAAGTAGAATGAAGGTGTGTGAAGTCATAGAATGGAGGTGTGTGAAGTCAAAATGGGGGTATGTGAACTCATAAAATGGAGATGTGTGAATTCATGGAATGGAGGTATGTGAAGTCCAAGAATATAGGTGTGTGAAGTCAAACAACGGTGGTGTGTGAAGTCACAGAATGGAGGTGTGTGAACTCACAGAATGAAGGTGTTTGAAGTCAAAATTGTGGTGTGTGAAGTCACAAATGGAGGTGTCTGAAGTCGGAATGCAGCTGTGTGAAGTCATAGAATGGAGGAGTGTGAAGTCAGAATGGAGGTGTGTGAACTCATAGAATGGAGTGTGTGAAGTCACAATGAGGCTGTGTGAAGTCATAGAATGGGGGTGTGTGAAGTCAAATTGGAGGTGTGTGAAATCACAGAATGGAGGTGTGTCAACACAGAAATGAGGTGTGTGAAGTCATAGAATGGAGGTGTGTGAATTCATAGAATGGAAGTGTGTGAAATCATAGAATGGAGGTGTGTGAAGTCACAGAATGAAGGTGTTTGAAGTCAAAATTGTGGTGTGTGAAGTCACAAATGGAGGTGTCTGAAGTCCGAATGCAGCTGTGTGAAGTCATAGAATGGAGGTGTGTGAAGTCACAACGGAGGTGTGTGAACTCATAGAATGGAGTGTGTGAAGTCACAATGAGGCTGTGTGAAGTCATAGAATGGGGGTGTGTGAAGTCAAATTGGCGGTGTGTGAAATCACAGAATGGAGGTGTGTCAACTCAGAAATGAGGTGTGTGAAGTCATAGAATGGAGGTGTGTGAATTCATAGAATGGAAGTGTGTGAAATCATAGAATGGAGGTGTGTGAAGTCACAGAATGAAGGTGTTTGAAGTCAAAATTGTGGTGTGTGAAGTCACAAATGGAGGTGTCTCAAGTCGGAATGCAGCTGTGTGAAGTCATAGAATGGTGGTGTGTGAAGTCAGAACGGAGGTGTGTGAACTCATAGAATGGAGTGTGTGAAGTCACAATGAGGCTGTGTGAAGTCATAGAATGGGGGTGTGTGAAGTCAAATTGGAGGTGTGTGATATCACAGAATGGAGGTGTGTCAACCCAGAAATGAGGTGTGTGAAGTCATAGAATGGAGGTGTGTGAATTCATAGAATGGAAACGTGTGAAATCATAGAATGGAGGTGTGTGAAGTCAAAGAATTGAGGTTTGTGAAGTCAGAATGGAGGTGTGCGAAGTCAGGATGGAGGTGGGTGAAGTCACAGAATGGAGGTGTGGGAACTCAGAATGGAGGTGTGTGGTCACAGAACGGAGGTTTGTGAAGTCATAGAATGGAGGTGCGTGAAGTCATAGAATGGATGTTTCTGAAGTGAGAATGAAGGTGTATGAAGTCAAAGAATGGAGGTGTGTGAAGTCAAAATGGAGGTGTGTGAACTCATAGAATGGAGGTGCGTGAACTCATAGAATGGAGGTGTGTGAAGTCATGGAATGTAGGTGTGTGAAGTCAAAGAATGGAGGTGTGTGAAGTCAAACAATAAAGGTGTGTGAAGTCACAGAATGGAGGTGTGTGAAGTCACAGAATGAAGGTGCATGAAGACAAAGAATGGAGGTGTGTGAATTCATCGAATGGAGGTGTGTGAAGTCAGATTGGAGGTGTGTGAAGTCATAGAATGGAGGTGTGTGAAGTCAGAATGGAGGTGTGTGAACTCATAGAATGGAGGTGTGTGAAGTCACAATGCAGGTGTGCGACGTCATAGAATGGAGGTGTGTGAGGTCATAGAATGCAGGTGTGTGAAGTCACAGAATGGAGGTGTGTGAAGTCATAGAATGCAGATGTGTGAAGTCACAGAAGGGAGGTGTGTGAAGTCATAGAATGGAGGTTTGTGAAGTCATAGAATTTAGGTGTGTGAAGTCATAGAATGGAGGTGTGTGAAGTCACAGAATGGAGGTGTGTGAAATCACAAAATGGAGGTGTGTGAACTCAGAATGGAGGTGTGTGAAGTAACAGAATGGAGGTATGTGAAGTCATAGAATGGAGGTGTGTGAAGTCGCACAATGGGGGTGTGTGAAGTCATAGAATGGATGTGTGTGAAGTCATAGAATGGAGGTGTGTGAAGTCACAGAATGGAGGTGTTTGACGTCAGAGAATGGAGGTGTGTGAAATCAGAATGGAGGTGTGTGAAGTCACAGAATGGAGGTGTGTGAAGTCAGAATAGATGTGTGCGAAGTCATAGAATGGAGCTGTGTGAAGTAAGAATGGAGCTGTGTGAAGTCATAGAATGGAGGTGATTGAAGTCAGAATGGCGGTGTGTGAACTCATAGAATGATGGTGTGTGAAGTCACAATGGAGGTGTGTGAAGTCATAGAATGGAGGTTTTTGAAGTCACAGAATGGAAGTGTGTGCACTCATAAAATGGAGGTGTGTGAAGTCAGATTGGAGGTGTGTGAAGTCATAGAATGGAGGTGTGTCAACTCAGAAAGGAGGTGTGTGAAGTCATAGAATGGAGGTGTGTGAAGTCATAGAATGGAGGTGTGTGAATTCATAGAATGGAGTTGTGTTAAGTGACAGAATTGAGGTGTGTGAAGTCAGAATGGAGGTGTGTGAAGTCAGAATGGAGGTGTGTGAAGTCATAGAATGGAGGTGTGTGAATTAACAATGCATTTGTGTGAACTCATAGAATGGAGGTCTGTGAAGTCACAATGTAGGTGTGTGAAATCACAGAATGGAGGTGTGTGAAGTCATAGAATGGAGGTGTGTGAAGTCACAGAATGGAGGTGTGTAAAGTCATATAATTGAGGTGTGTGAAGTCACAGAATGGAGGTGCGTGAAGTCAGAATGGAGTAGTGTGAAGTCATAGAATGGAGGTGTGTGAAGTCAGAATGGAGGTGTGTGAAGTCATAGAATGGAGGTGTGTGAAGTCAGAATGGAGGTGTGTGAACTCATAGAATGGAGGTGTGTGAAGTCACAATGGAGGTGTGTGAAGTCATAGAATGGAGGTGTGTGAGGTCACAGAATGGAGGTGTGTGAAGTCATAGAATGGAGCTGTGTGAAGTCAGGTTTGAGGTGTGTGAAGTCACAGAATGGAGGTGTGTGAACTCAGAGTGGAGGTGTGTGAAGTCACAGAATGGACGTGTGTGAAGTCATAGAATGGAGGTGTGTGAAGTCATAGAATGGAGGTGTGTGAAGTCATAATGGCGGTGTGTGAAGTCACAGAATTGAGGTGTGTGACTTCACAGAATGGAGGTGTGTGAAGTCATAGAATGGAGGTGTGTGAAGGCACAGAATTGAGGTGTGTGAAGTCATAGAATGGAGCTGTGTGAAGTCAGAATGGAGGTGTGTGAAGTCACAGAATGGAGGTGTGCGAACTTAGAATGGAGGTGTGTGAAGTCACAGAATGGAGGTGTGGGAAGTCATACTGGAGGTGTGTGAAGTCACAGAATTGAGGTGTGTGAAGTCACAGAATGGAGGTGTGTGAAGTCATAGAATGGAGGTGTGTGAAGTCAGAACGGAGGTGTGTGAAGTCACAGAATGGAGGTCCGTTAAGTCACAGAATTGAGGTTTGTGAACTCAGAATGGAGGTGTGTGAAGTCACAGAATGGAGGTGAGGGAAGTCATAGAATGGAGTTGTGTGAAGTAACAGAATGGAGGTGTGTGAATTAATAGAATGGAGGTGTGAGAAATCATAGAATGGAGGTGTGTGAAGTCAGAGAATGGAGGTGTTTGAAGTCACAGAATGGAGGTGTGTGAACTCACAATGGAGGTGTGTGCAGTCAAAGAATGGAGGTGTGTGAAGTCATAGAATGGAATTGTGTGAAGTCATAGAATGGAGGTGTGTGAAGTCATGCAATGTAGTTGTGTGAAGTCATAGAATGGATGTTTCTGAAGTAGAATTAAGGTGAGTGAAGTCAAAGAATGGAGGTGTGTGAAGTCATAGAATGGAATTGTGTGAAGTCATAGAATGGAGGTGTGTGAAGTCATAGAATGGAGTTGTGTGAAGTCATAGAATGGATGTTTCTGAAGTAGAATTAAGGTGTGTGAAGTCATGGAATGGAGGTGTGTGAAGTCCAAGAATATAGGTGTGTGAAGTCAAACAATGGTGGTGTGTGAAGTCACAGAATGGAGGTGTGTGAATCACAGAATGAAGGTGTTTGAAGACAAAATTGTGGTGTGTGAAGTCACAAATGGAGGTGTCTGAAGTCGGAATGCAGCTGTGTGAAGTCATAGAATGGAGGTGTGTGAAGTCAGAACGGAGGTGTGTGAACTCATAGAATGGAGTGTGTGAAGTCACAATGAGGCTGTGTGAAGTCATAGAATGGGGGTGTGTGAAGTCAAATTGGAGGTGTGTGAAATCACAGAATGGAGGTGTGTCAACTCAGAAATGATGTGTGTGAAGTCATAGAATGGAGGTGTGTGAATTCATAGAATGGAAATGTGTGAAATCATAGAATGGAGGTGTGTGAAGTCAGGATGGAGGTGGGTGAAGTCACAGAATGGAGGTGTGGGAACTCAGAATGGAGGTGTGTGGTCACAGAACGGAGGTTTGTGAAGTCATAGAATGGAGGTGCGTGAAGTCATAGAATGGATGTTTCTGAAGTGAGAATGAAGGTGTATGAAGTCAAAGAATGGAGGTGTGTGAAGTCAAAATGGAGGTGTGTGAACTCATAGAATGGAGGTGTGTGAACTCATAGAATGGAGGTGTGTGAAGTCATGGAATGTAGGTGTGTGAAGTCAAAGAAAGGAAGTGTGTGAAGTCAAACAATAAAGGTGTGTGAAGTCACAGAATGGAGGTGTGTGAACTCCTAGAATGGAGGTGCATGAAGACAAAGAATGGAGGTGTGTGAATTCATCGAATGGAGGTGTGTGAAGTCATGGAATGGAGGTGTGTGAAGTCAGATGGAGTTGTGTGAAGTCATAGAATGGAGGTGTGTGAAGTCAGAATGGAGGTGTGTGAAGTCATAGAATGGAGGTGTGTGAAGTCAGAATGGAGGTGTGTGAACTCAGAGAATGGAGGTGTGTGAAGTCACAATGCAGGTGTGCGAAGTCATAGAATGGAGGTGTGTGAGGTCATAGAATGCAGGTGTGTGAAGTCACAGAATGGAGGTGTGTGAAGTCATAGAATGGAGGTGTGTGAAGTCACAGAATGGAGGTGTGTGAAGTCATAGAATGGAGGTTTGTGAAGTCATAGAATTTAGGTGTGTGAAGTCATAGAATGGAGGTGTGTGAAGTCACAGAATGGAGGTGTGTGAAATCACAAAATGGAGGTGTGTGAACTCAGAATGGAGGTGTGTGAAGTAACAGAATGGAGGTGTGTAAAGTCATAGAATGGAGGTGTGTGAAGTCGCACAATGGGGGTGTGTGAAGTCATAGAATGGAGGTGTGTGAAGTCATAGAATGGAGGTGTGTGAATTCACAGAATGGAGGTGTTTGTCGTCAGACAATGGAGGTGTGTGAAATCAGAATGGAGGTGTGTGAAGTCACAGAATGGAGGTGTGTGAAGTCAGAATAGATGTGTGTGAAGTCATAGAATGGAGTTGTGTGAAGTCAGAATGGAGCTGTGTGAAGTCATAGAATGGAGGTGAGTGAAGTCAGAATGGCGGTGTGTGAACTCATAGAATGATGGTGTGTGAAGTCCCAATGGAGGTGTGTGAAGTCATAGAATGGAGGTTTTTGAAGTCACAGAATGGAAGTGTTTGAAGTCATAAAATGGAGGTGTGTGAAGTCAGATTGGAGGTATGTGAAGTCATAGAATGGAGGGGTGTCAACTCAGAAAGGAGGTGTGTGAAGTCATAGAATGGAGGTGTGTGAAGTCATAGAATGGATGTTTCTGAAGTAGAATGAAGGTGTGTGAAGTCATAGAATGGATGTGTGTGAAGTCAAAATGGGGGTATGTGAACTCATAAAATGGAGATGTGTGAAGTCATGGAATGGAGGTGTGTGAAGTCCAAGAATATAGGTGTGTGAAGTCAAACAATGGTGGTGTGTGAAGTCACAGAATGGAGGTGTGTGAAGTCACAGAATGTAGGTGTTTGAAGTCAAAATTGTGGTGTGTGAAGTCACAAATGGAGGTGTCTGAAGTCGGAATGCAGCTGTGTGAAGTCATAGAATGGAGGAGTGTGAAGTCAGAATGGAGGTGTGTGAACTCATAGAATGGAGTGTGTGAAGTCACAATGAGGCTGTGTGAAGTCATAGAATGGGGGTGTGTGAAGTCAAATTGGAGGTGTGTGAAATCACAGAGTGGAGGTGTGTCAACTCAGAAATGAGGTGTGTGAAGTCATAGAATGGAGGTGTGTGAATTCATAGAATGGAAGTGTGTGAAATCATAGAATGGAGGTGTGTGAAGTCACAGAATGAAGGTGTTTGAAGTCAAAATTGTGGTGTGTGAAGTCACAAATGGAGGTGTCTCAAGTCGGAATGCAGCTGTGTGAAGTCATAGAATGGAGGTGTGTGAAGTCAGAACGGAGGTGTGTGAACTCATAGAATGGAGTGTGTGAAGTCACAATGAGGCTGTGTGAAGTCATAGAATGGGAGTGTGTGAAGTCAAATTGGAGGTGTGTGAAATCACAGAATGGAGGTGTGTCAACTCAGAAATGATGTGTGTGAAGTCATAGAATGGAGGTGTGTGAATTCATAGAATGGAAACGTGTGAAATCATAGAATGGAGGTGTGTGAAGTCAAAGAATTGAGGTTTGTGAAGTCAGAATGGAGGTGTGCGAAGTCAGGATGGAGGTGGGTGAAGTCACAGAATGGAGATGTGGGAACTCAGAATGGAGGTGTGTGGTCACAGAACGGAGGTTTGTGAAGTCATATAATGGAGGTGCGTGAAGTCATAGAATAGATGTTTCTGAAGTGAGAATGAAGGTGTATGAAGTCAAAGAATGGAGGTGTGTGAAATCAAAATGGAGGTGTGTGAACTCATAGAATGGAGGTGTATGAACTCATAGAGTGGAGGTGTGTGAAGTCATGGAATGTAGGTGTGTGAAGTCAAAGAAATGAGGTGTGTGAAGTCAAACAATAAAGGTGTGTGAAGTCACAGAATGGAGGTGTGTGAAGGCACAGAATTGAGGTGTGTGAAGTCATAGAATGGAGCTGTGTGAAGTCAGAATGGAGGTGTGTGAAGTCACAGAATGGAGGTGTGCGAACTTAGAATGGAGGTGTGTGAAGTCACAGAATGGAGGTGTGGGAAGTCATACTGGAGGTGTGTGAAGTCACAGAATTGAGGTGTGTGAAGTCACAGAATGGAGGTGTGTGAAGTCATAGAATGGAGGTGTGTGAAGTCAGAACGGAGGTGTGTGAAGTCACAGAATGGAGGTCCGTTAAGTCACAGAATTGAGGTTTGTGAACTCAGAATGGAGGTGTGTGAAGTCACAGAATGGAGGTGAGGGAAGTCATAGAATGGAGTTGTGTGAAGTAACAGAATGGAGGTGTGTGAATTAATAGAATGGAGGTGTGAGAAATCATAGAATGGAGGTGTGTGAAGTCAGAGAATGGAGGTGTTTGAAGTCACAGAATGGAGGTGTGTGAACTCACAATGGAGGTGTGTGCAGTCAAAGAATGGAGGTGTGTGAAGTCATAGAATGGAATTGTGTGAAGTCATAGAATGGAGGTGTGTGAAGTCATGCAATGTAGTTGTGTGAAGTCATAGAATGGATGTTTCTGAAGTAGAATTAAGGTGAGTGAAGTCAAAGAATGGAGGTGTGTGAAGTCATAGAATGGAATTGTGTGAAGTCATAGAATGGAGGTGTGTGAAGTCATAGAATGGAGTTGTGTGAAGTCATAGAATGGATGTTTCTGAAGTAGAATTAAGGTGTGTGAAGTCATGGAATGGAGGTGTGTGAAGTCCAAGAATATAGGTGTGTGAAGTCAAACAATGGTGGTGTGTGAAGTCACAGAATGGAGGTGTGTGAATCACAGAATGAAGGTGTTTGAAGACAAAATTGTGGTGTGTGAAGTCACAAATGGAGGTGTCTGAAGTCGGAATGCAGCTGTGTGAAGTCATAGAATGGAGGTGTGTGAAGTCAGAACGGAGGTGTGTGAACTCATAGAATGGAGTGTGTGAAGTCACAATGAGGCTGTGTGAAGTCATAGAATGGGGGTGTGTGAAGTCAAATTGGAGGTGTGTGAAATCACAGAATGGAGGTGTGTCAACTCAGAAATGATGTGTGTGAAGTCATAGAATGGAGGTGTGTGAATTCATAGAATGGAAATGTGTGAAATCATAGAATGGAGGTGTGTGAAGTCAGGATGGAGGTGGGTGAAGTCACAGAATGGAGGTGTGGGAACTCAGAATGGAGGTGTGTGGTCACAGAACGGAGGTTTGTGAAGTCATAGAATGCAGGTGCGTGAAGTCATAGAATGGATGTTTCTGAAGTGAGAATGAAGGTGTATGAAGTCAAAGAATGGAGGTGTGTGAAGTCAAAATGGAGGTGTGTGAACTCATAGAATGGAGGTGTGTGAACTCATAGAATGGAGGTGTGTGAAGTCATGGAATGTAGGTGTGTGAAGTCAAAGAAAGGAAGTGTGTGAAGTCAAACAATAAAGGTGTGTGAAGTCACAGAATGGAGGTGTGTGAACTCCTAGAATGGAGGTGCATGAAGACAAAGAATGGAGGTGTGTGAATTCATCGAATGGAGGTGTGTGAAGTCATGGAATGGAGGTGTGTGAAGTCAGATGGAGTTGTGTGAAGTCATAGAATGGAGGTGTGTGAAGTCAGAATGGAGGTGTGTGAAGTCATAGAATGGAGGTGTGTGAAGTCAGAATGGAGGTGTGTGAACTCAGAGAATGGAGGTGTGTGAAGTCACAATGCAGGTGTGCGAAGTCATAGAATGGAGGTGTGTGAGGTCATAGAATGCAGGTGTGTGAAGTCACAGAATGGAGGTGTGTGAAGTCATAGAATGGAGGTGTGTGAAGTCACAGAATGGAGGTGTGTGAAGTCATAGAATGGAGGTTTGTGAAGTCATAGAATTTAGGTGTGTGAAGTCATAGAATGGAGGTGTGTGAAGTCACAGAATGGAGGTGTGTGAAATCACAAAATGGAGGTGTGTGAACTCAGAATGGAGGTGTGTGAAGTAACAGAATGGAGGTGTGTAAAGTCATAGAATGGAGGTGTGTGAAGTCGCACAATGGGGGTGTGTGAAGTCATAGAATGGAGGTGTGTGAAGTCATAGAATGGAGGTGTGTGAATTCACAGAATGGAGGTGTTTGTCGTCAGACAATGGAGGTGTGTGAAATCAGAATGGAGGTGTGTGAAGTCACAGAATGGAGGTGTGTGAAGTCAGAATAGATGTGTGTGAAGTCATAGAATGGAGTTGTGTGAAGTCAGAATGGAGCTGTGTGAAGTCATAGAATGGAGGTGAGTGAAGTCAGAATGGCGGTGTGTGAACTCATAGAATGATGGTGTGTGAAGTCCCAATGGAGGTGTGTGAAGTCATAGAATGGAGGTTTTTGAAGTCACAGAATGGAAGTGTTTGAAGTCATAAAATGGAGGTGTGTGAAGTCAGATTGGAGGTATGTGAAGTCATAGAATGGAGGGGTGTCAACTCAGAAAGGAGGTGTGTGAAGTCATAGAATGGAGGTGTGTGAAGTCATAGAATGGATGTTTCTGAAGTAGAATGAAGGTGTGTGAAGTCATAGAATGGATGTGTGTGAAGTCAAAATGGGGGTATGTGAACTCATAAAATGGAGATGTGTGAAGTCATGGAATGGAGGTGTGTGAAGTCCAAGAATATAGGTGTGTGAAGTCAAACAATGGTGGTGTGTGAAGTCACAGAATGGAGGTGTGTGAAGTCACAGAATGTAGGTGTTTGAAGTCAAAATTGTGGTGTGTGAAGTCACAAATGGAGGTGTCTGAAGTCGGAATGCAGCTGTGTGAAGTCATAGAATGGAGGAGTGTGAAGTCAGAATGGAGGTGTGTGAACTCATAGAATGGAGTGTGTGAAGTCACAATGAGGCTGTGTGAAGTCATAGAATGGGGGTGTGTGAAGTCAAATTGGAGGTGTGTGAAATCACAGAGTGGAGGTGTGTCAACTCAGAAATGAGGTGTGTGAAGTCATAGAATGGAGGTGTGTGAATTCATAGAATGGAAGTGTGTGAAATCATAGAATGGAGGTGTGTGAAGTCACAGAATGAAGGTGTTTGAAGTCAAAATTGTGGTGTGTGAAGTCACAAATGGAGGTGTCTCAAGTCGGAATGCAGCTGTGTGAAGTCATAGAATGGAGGTGTGTGAAGTCAGAACGGAGGTGTGTGAACTCATAGAATGGAGTGTGTGAAGTCACAATGAGGCTGTGTGAAGTCATAGAATGGGAGTGTGTGAAGTCAAATTGGAGGTGTGTGAAATCACAGAATGGAGGTGTGTCAACTCAGAAATGATGTGTGTGAAGTCATAGAATGGAGGTGTGTGAATTCATAGAATGGAAACGTGTGAAATCATAGAATGGAGGTGTGTGAAGTCAAAGAATTGAGGTTTGTGAAGTCAGAATGGAGGTGTGCGAAGTCAGGATGGAGGTGGGTGAAGTCACAGAATGGAGATGTGGGAACTCAGAATGGAGGTGTGTGGTCACAGAACGGAGGTTTGTGAAGTCATATAATGGAGGTGCGTGAAGTCATAGAATAGATGTTTCTGAAGTGAGAATGAAGGTGTATGAAGTCAAAGAATGGAGGTGTGTGAAATCAAAATGGAGGTGTGTGAACTCATAGAATGGAGGTGTATGAACTCATAGAGTGGAGGTGTGTGAAGTCATGGAATGTAGGTGTGTGAAGTCAAAGAAATGAGGTGTGTGAAGTCAAACAATAAAGGTGTGTGAAGTCACAGAATGGAGGTGTGTGAAGGCACAGAATTGAGGTGTGTGAAGTCATAGAATGGAGCTGTGTGAAGTCAGAATGGAGGTGTGTGAAGTCACAGAATGGAGGTGTGCGAACTTAGAATGGAGGTGTGTGAAGTCACAGAATGGAGGTGTGGGAAGTCATACTGGAGGTGTGTGAAGTCACAGAATTGAGGTGTGTGAAGTCACAGAATGGAGGTGTGTGAAGTCATAGAATGGAGGTGTGTGAAGTCAGAACGGAGGTGTGTGAAGTCACAGAATGGAGGTCCGTTAAGTCACAGAATTGAGGTTTGTGAACTCAGAATGGAGGTGTGTGAAGTCACAGAATGGAGGTGAGGGAAGTCATAGAATGGAGTTGTGTGAAGTAACAGAATGGAGGTGTGTGAATTAATAGAATGGAGGTGTGAGAAATCATAGAATGGAGGTGTGTGAAGTCAGAGAATGGAGGTGTTTGAAGTCACAGAATGGAGGTGTGTGAACTCACAATGGAGGTGTGTGCAGTCAAAGAATGGAGGTGTGTGAAGTCATAGAATGGAATTGTGTGAAGTCATAGAATGGAGGTGTGTGAAGTCATGCAATGTAGTTGTGTGAAGTCATAGAATGGATGTTTCTGAAGTAGAATTAAGGTGAGTGAAGTCAAAGAATGGAGGTGTGTGAAGTCATAGAATGGAATTGTGTGAAGTCATAGAATGGAGGTGTGTGAAGTCATAGAATGGAGTTGTGTGAAGTCATAGAATGGATGTTTCTGAAGTAGAATTAAGGTGTGTGAAGTCATGGAATGGAGGTGTGTGAAGTCCAAGAATATAGGTGTGTGAAGTCAAACAATGGTGGTGTGTGAAGTCACAGAATGGAGGTGTGTGAATCACAGAATGAAGGTGTTTGAAGACAAAATTGTGGTGTGTGAAGTCACAAATGGAGGTGTCTGAAGTCGGAATGCAGCTGTGTGAAGTCATAGAATGGAGGTGTGTGAAGTCAGAACGGAGGTGTGTGAACTCATAGAATGGAGTGTGTGAAGTCACAATGAGGCTGTGTGAAGTCATAGAATGGGGGTGTGTGAAGTCAAATTGGAGGTGTGTGAAATCACAGAATGGAGGTGTGTCAACTCAGAAATGATGTGTGTGAAGTCATAGAATGGAGGTGTGTGAATTCATAGAATGGAAATGTGTGAAATCATAGAATGGAGGTGTGTGAAGTCAGGATGGAGGTGGGTGAAGTCACAGAATGGAGGTGTGGGAACTCAGAATGGAGGTGTGTGGTCACAGAACGGAGGTTTGTGAAGTCATAGAATGGAGGTGCGTGAAGTCATAGAATGGATGTTTCTGAAGTGAGAATGAAGGTGTATGAAGTCAAAGAATGGAGGTGTGTGAAGTCAAAATGGAGGTGTGTGAACTCATAGAATGGAGGTGTGTGAACTCATAGAATGGAGGTGTGTGAAGTCATGGAATGTAGGTGTGTGAAGTCAAAGAAAGGAAGTGTGTGAAGTCAAACAATAAAGGTGTGTGAAGTCACAGAATGGAGGTGTGTGAACTCCTAGAATGGAGGTGCATGAAGACAAAGAATGGAGGTGTGTGAATTCATCGAATGGAGGTGTGTGAAGTCATGGAATGGAGGTGTGTGAAGTCAGATGGAGTTGTGTGAAGTCATAGAATGGAGGTGTGTGAAGTCAGAATGGAGGTGTGTGAAGTCATAGAATGGAGGTGTGTGAAGTCAGAATGGAGGTGTGTGAACTCAGAGAATGGAGGTGTGTGAAGTCACAATGCAGGTGTGCGAAGTCATAGAATGGAGGTGTGTGAGGTCATAGAATGCAGGTGTGTGAAGTCACAGAATGGAGGTGTGTGAAGTCATAGAATGGAGGTGTGTGAAGTCACAGAATGGAGGTGTGTGAAGTCATAGAATGGAGGTTTGTGAAGTCATAGAATTTAGGTGTGTGAAGTCATAGAATGGAGGTGTGTGAAGTCACAGAATGGAGGTGTGTGAAATCACAAAATGGAGGTGTGTGAACTCAGAATGGAGGTGTGTGAAGTAACAGAATGGAGGTGTGTAAAGTCATAGAATGGAGGTGTGTGAAGTCGCACAATGGGGGTGTGTGAAGTCATAGAATGGAGGTGTGTGAAGTCATAGAATGGAGGTGTGTGAATTCACAGAATGGAGGTGTTTGTCGTCAGACAATGGAGGTGTGTGAAATCAGAATGGAGGTGTGTGAAGTCACAGAATGGAGGTGTGTGAAGTCAGAATAGATGTGTGTGAAGTCATAGAATGGAGTTGTGTGAAGTCAGAATGGAGCTGTGTGAAGTCATAGAATGGACGTGAGTGAAGTCAGAATGGCGGTGTGTGAACTCATAGAATGATGGTGTGTGAAGTCCCAATGGAGGTGTGTGAAGTCATAGAATGGAGGTTTTTGAAGTCACAGAATGGAAGTGTTTGAAGTCATAAAATGGAGGTGTGTGAAGTCAGATTGGAGGTATGTGAAGTCATAGAATGGAGGGGTGTCAACTCAGAAAGGAGGTGTGTGAAGTCATAGAATGGAGGTGTGTGAAGTCATAGAATGGATGTTTCTGAAGTAGAATGAAGGTGTGTGAAGTCATAGAATGGATGTGTGTGAAGTCAAAATGGGGGTATGTGAACTCATAAAATGGAGATGTGTGAAGTCATGGAATGGAGGTGTGTGAAGTCCAAGAATATAGGTGTGTGAAGTCAAACAATGGTGGTGTGTGAAGTCACAGAATGGAGGTGTGTGAAGTCACAGAATGTAGGTGTTTGAAGTCAAAATTGTGGTGTGTGAAGTCACAAATGGAGGTGTCTGAAGTCGGAATGCAGCTGTGTGAAGTCATAGAATGGAGGAGTGTGAAGTCAGAATGGAGGTGTGTGAACTCATAGAATGGAGTGTGTGAAGTCACAATGAGGCTGTGTGAAGTCATAGAATGGGGGTGTGTGAAGTCAAATTGGAGGTGTGTGAAATCACAGAGTGGAGGTGTGTCAACTCAGAAATGAGGTGTGTGAAGTCATAGAATGGAGGTGTGTGAATTCATAGAATGGAAGTGTGTGAAATCATAGAATGGAGGTGTGTGAAGTCACAGAATGAAGGTGTTTGAAGTCAAAATTGTGGTGTGTGAAGTCACAAATGGAGGTGTCTCAAGTCGGAATGCAGCTGTGTGAAGTCATAGAATGGAGGTGTGTGAAGTCAGAACGGAGGTGTGTGAACTCATAGAATGGAGTGTGTGAAGTCACAATGAGGCTGTGTGAAGTCATAGAATGGGAGTGTGTGAAGTCAAATTGGAGGTGTGTGAAATCACAGAATGGAGGTGTGTCAACTCAGAAATGATGTGTGTGAAGTCATAGAATGGAGGTGTGTGAATTCATAGAATGGAAACGTGTGAAATCATAGAATGGAGGTGTGTGAAGTCAAAGAATTGAGGTTTGTGAAGTCAGAATGGAGGTGTGCGAAGTCAGGATGGAGGTGGGTGAAGTCACAGAATGGAGATGTGGGAACTCAGAATGGAGGTGTGTGGTCACAGAACGGAGGTTTGTGAAGTCATATAATGGAGGTGCGTGAAGTCATAGAATAGATGTTTCTGAAGTGAGAATGAAGGTGTATGAAGTCAAAGAATGGAGGTGTGTGAAATCAAAATGGAGGTGTGTGAACTCATAGAATGGAGGTGTATGAACTCATAGAGTGGAGGTGTGTGAAGTCATGGAATGTAGGTGTGTGAAGTCAAAGAAATGAGGTGTGTGAAGTCAAACAATAAAGGTGTGTGAAGTCACAGAATGGAGGTGTGTGAAGGCACAGAATTGAGGTGTGTGAAGTCATAGAATGGAGCTGTGTGAAGTCAGAATGGAGGTGTGTGAAGTCACAGAATGGAGGTGTGCGAACTTAGAATGGAGGTGTGTGAAGTCACAGAATGGAGGTGTGGGAAGTCATACTGGAGGTGTGTGAAGTCACAGAATTGAGGTGTGTGAAGTCACAGAATGGAGGTGTGTGAAGTCATAGAATGGAGGTGTGTGAAGTCAGAACGGAGGTGTGTGAAGTCACAGAATGGAGGTCCGTTAAGTCACAGAATTGAGGTTTGTGAACTCAGAATGGAGGTGTGTGAAGTCACAGAATGGAGGTGAGGGAAGTCATAGAATGGAGTTGTGTGAAGTAACAGAATGGAGGTGTGTGAATTAATAGAATGGAGGTGTGAGAAATCATAGAATGGAGGTGTGTGAAGTCAGAGAATGGAGGTGTTTGAAGTCACAGAATGGAGGTGTGTGAACTCACAATGGAGGTGTGTGCAGTCAAAGAATGGAGGTGTGTGAAGTCATAGAATGGAATTGTGTGAAGTCATAGAATGGAGGTGTGTGAAGTCGTGCAATGTAGTTGTGTGAAGTCATAGAATGGATGTTTCTGAAGTAGAATTAAGGTGTGTGAAGTCAAAGAATGGAGGTGTGTGAAGTCATAGAATGGAATTGTGTGAAGTCATAGAATGGAGGTGTGTGAAGTCATAGAATGGAGTTGTGTGAAGTCATAGAATGGATGTTTCTGAAGTAGAATTAAGGTGTGTGAAGTCATGGAATGGAGGTGTGTGAAGTCCAAGAATATAGGTGTGTGAAGTCAAACAATGGTGGTGTGTGAAGTCACAGAATGGAGGTGTGTGAATCACAGAATGAAGGTGTTTGAAGACAAAATTGTGGTGTGTGAAGTCACAAATGGAGGTGTCTGAAGTCGGAATGCAGCTGTGTGAAGTCATAGAATGGAGGTGTGTGAAGTCAGAACGGAGGTGTGTGAACTCATAGAATGGAGTGTGTGAAGTCACAATGAGGCTGTGTGAAGTCATAGAATGGGGGTGTGTGAAGTCAAATTGGAGGTGTGTGAAATCACAGAATGGAGGTGTGTCAACTCAGAAATGATGTGTGTGAAGTCATAGAATGGAGGTGTGTGAATTCATAGAATGGAAATGTGTGAAATCATAGAATGGAGGTGTGTGAAGTCAGGATGGAGGTGGGTGAAGTCACAGAATGGAGGTGTGGGAACTCAGAATGGAGGTGTGTGGTCACAGAACGGAGGTTTGTGAAGTCATAGAATGGAGGTGCGTGAAGTCATAGAATGGATGTTTCTGAAGTGAGAATGAAGGTGTATGAAGTCAAAGAATGGAGGTGTGTGAAGTCAAAATGGAGGTGTGTGAACTCATAGAATGGAGGTGTGTGAACTCATAGAATGGAGGTGTGTGAAGTCATGGAATGTAGGTGTGTGAAGTCAAAGAAAGGAAGTGTGTGAAGTCAAACAATAAAGGTGTGTGAAGTCACAGAATGGAGGTGTGTGAACTCCTAGAATGGAGGTGCATGAAGACAAAGAATGGAGGTGTGTGAATTCATCGAATGGAGGTGTGTGAAGTCATGGAATGGAGGTGTGTGAAGTCAGATGGAGTTGTGTGAAGTCATAGAATGGAGGTGTGTGAAGTCAGAATGGAGGTGTGTGAAGTCATAGAATGGAGGTGTGTGAAGTCAGAATGGAGGTGTGTGAACTCAGAGAATGGAGGTGTGTGAAGTCACAATGCAGGTGTGCGAAGTCATAGAATGGAGGTGTGTGAGGTCATAGAATGGAGGTGTGTGAAGTCACAGAATGGAGGTGTGTGAAGTCATAGAATGGAGGTGTGTGAAGTCACAGAATGGAGGTGTGTGAAGTCATAGAATGGAGGTTTGTGAAGTCATAGAATTTAGGTGTGTGAAGTCATAGAATGGAGGTGTGTGAAGTCACAGAATGGAGGTGTGTGAAATCACAAAATGGAGGTGTGTGAACTCAGAATGGAGGTGTGTGAAGTAACAGAATGGAGGTGTGTAAAGTCATAGAATGGAGGTGTGTGAAGTCGCACAATGGGGGTGTGTGAAGTCATAGAATGGAGGTGTGTGAAGTCATAGAATGGAGGTGTGTGAATTCACAGAATGGAGGTGTTTGTCGTCAGACAATGGAGGTGTGTGAAATCAGAATGGAGGTGTGTGAAGTCACAGAATGGAGGTGTGTGAAGTCAGAAGAGATGTGTGTGAAGTCATAGAATGGAGTTGTGTGAAGTCAGAATGGAGCTGTGTGAAGTCATAGAATGGAGGTGAGTGAAGTCAGAATGGCGGTGTGTGAACTCATAGAATGATGGTGTGTGAAGTCCCAATGGAGGTGTGTGAAGTCATAGAATGGAGGTTTTTGAAGTCACAGAATGGAAGTGTTTGAAGTCATAAAATGGAGGTGTGTGAAGTCAGATTGGAGGTATGTGAAGTCATAGAATGGAGGGGTGTCAACTCAGAAAGGAGGTGTGTGAAGTCATAGAATGGAGGTGTGTGAAGTCATAGAATGGATGTTTCTGAAGTAGAATGAAGGTGTGTGAAGTCATAGAATGGATGTGTGTGAAGTCAAAATGGGGGTATGTGAACTCATAAAATGGAGATGTGTGAAGTCATGGAATGGAGGTGTGTGAAGTCCAAGAATATAGGTGTGTGAAGTCAAACAATGGTGGTGTGTGAAGTCACAGAATGGAGGTGTGTGAAGTCACAGAATGTAGGTGTTTGAAGTCAAAATTGTGGTGTGTGAAGTCACAAATGGAGGTGTCTGAAGTCGGAATGCAGCTGTGTGAAGTCATAGAATGGAGGAGTGTGAAGTCAGAATGGAGGTGTGTGAACTCATAGAATGGAGTGTGTGAAGTCACAATGAGGCTGTGTGAAGTCATAGAATGGGGGTGTGTGAAGTCAAATTGGAGGTGTGTGAAATCACAGAGTGGAGGTGTGTCAACTCAGAAATGAGGTGTGTGAAGTCATAGAATGGAGGTGTGTGAATTCATAGAATGGAAGTGTGTGAAATCATAGAATGGAGGTGTGTGAAGTCACAGAATGAAGGTGTTTGAAGTCAAAATTGTGGTGTGTGAAGTCACAAATGGAGGTGTCTCAAGTCGGAATGCAGCTGTGTGAAGTCATAGAATGGAGGTGTGTGAAGTCAGAACGGAGGTGTGTGAACTCATAGAATGGAGTGTGTGAAGTCACAATGAGGCTGTGTGAAGTCATAGAATGGGAGTGTGTGAAGTCAAATTGGAGGTGTGTGAAATCACAGAATGGAGGTGTGTCAACTCAGAAATGATGTGTGTGAAGTCATAGAATGGAGGTGTGTGAATTCATAGAATGGAAACGTGTGAAATCATAGAATGGAGGTGTG